>VZQC01000265.1:3635522-3706193 GCA_009823505.1 Rhizomys pruinosus
CTTTTTTTTCTTTTTGTTAACTGGGCTAGAGGTCTATTTTGTTTATCTTTTCAAAGAACCAGCTTTTGGATTCTTTGATTCTATGTATTGTTTTCTTTGCTTCTATTTCATTGATTTCTGCTCTGATCTTTGTTATTTCTTCCTGTCTGTTGGGTTTAGGGTTCATTTGTTGTTGTCTGTCAAGTGTTTTTAGCTGCATTGTTAGATCATTTATTTGTTCCCTTTCTGTTTTTTTGATGTGGGCACTTAGGGCTATAAATTTCCCTCTCAAGACTGTTTTTAAGTATCCCACAGGTTTTGTAGTGTATTATCTTTATCGTTCAGTTCCATGAATACTTTTATTTCACTCTTTATTTCTTCCCTGAACCATTCATTATTCAGGATTGTGTTGTTTAGTTTCCATGTGTTCTTGTAGCTAGTTGGGCTTATTCTGGTGTTCATGTTGAGCTTTATTATGCTGTGGTCTGAAAGAAATGCATGGAATAATTTCTATCCTTTCGTATTTGTTGAGGTTCCTTTTGTGCCCTAGTATGTGGTCAATTTTGGAGAATGTTCTGTGAGGTGCTGAGTAGAAAGTATATTCTCTGGTATTTGGGTGGAACAGTCTGTAGATGTCTGTGAGGTCCCATTTGGTGCATTGCATTGTTCAATTCTGATGTCTCTCTATTTTTGTTTTTTTTTTTGTCCAGTTGATCTATCTATCCAAGGGACTCAGTGGGGTGTTGAAATCTCCCACTATTAGTGTGTTAGGATTAATCTGTGTCTTGAGGTCCTACAGAGTAGTGTTTAAAAAGTTAGGTATATTCATACACATACAGAAATAAATTAAAAAAAATTAAAAAGTTAGGTACACCAGAGTTTGGTACATAGACATTTAGGATTGTGAAGTCTTCATAGTTAATTGTTCCTTTGACAAGGATGTAATGGTTCTCTTTGTCTCTTCTGATTAGTTATTATTATGAGATCTATTTTGTCTGATATTAGAATAGCCACTCTGGCTTGTTTCTTGGTACCATTCGCTTGGAATATTTTTTTTAATTTTTTAAATTTATTTAATTTTATTTTATTGAATTTTAAAGGAGGATTTAATTTAATTGGGAGGAGTGTGGCCCCGAGATGCGGTTATAGAGTAATTTATAAGTACAACAGCCAATCAGAGTTTAGCGTTACAATTAAAGTTGCCAATTAAGTACACCGGCCAATCAGAGTTTAACACCACAGTTACAAGTTACCAATCAAGGGGAATTTGTGAAGCAAGCAAACCAATCATTTCTAAAATCACTAAGGAAAAATGGCTCAATGGCATCTGAGAACACTGTCCCTAAGTTTTTAAAATCCACCATCTCGATAATCCTCTATTTCATTTCCCCCTCTCGTTGTGTGGCCTTCAAATCCTTGAAGGAAGTTCACAAACGTCAACCACAGTTGGTGTTTCCAAGATGGAATGATCTCTACTAAGGAAGGTTGTACTGGGTCCTTAGCACCATAATTTTTTTTTTTTTTGGTCTGGTCTCCCTGTAGCCCAGCTGTCCTAGAACTCACTCTGTAGACCAGGCTGGCCTTGAACTCACAAAGATCTGCCTGCCTCTGCTTCCCAAGTGCAAGGATTAAAGGTGTGCACCACCATGCCTGGCTTAGTTTTTTTCTTTTTTTTTTTTTTTTTGTGTGTTATGAGTGTACTGTCTGCATGTAGGTTGGTCCACCCATGTCATGCAATGCCACAGAGGTCAGAAGAGGGTGTTGGATTCCCCTGAACTGGAGTTAAAGATGGTTCTTAGCTGTGATATGGGTGCTAGGAATCAAACCCAGGTCCCTGCAAGAGCAGTCAGGGCTCTTAACCGCTGAGCCATCTCTCCAGCTCCAGAATATTTTTTTTCCATCCTTTCACTCTAAGGTGGTGTCTATCTTTGAGGGTGAGATGGGTTTCTTGTAGATAGCATATAGAAGGACTCTGTTTTCTAATCCATTCTCCCAGTCTATGTCTTTTGATTGGGGAGATTAGACTATTAGTGTTTAAGGTTATTATTGACATGTGTGTTGCTTCCTTTCACCTTATTTTTTGTTTGCATTCTTGGTCTAGGTTTGTATTCACTCTGTTATGCTTTTGTTGATTTCTCTCTTTAATTGCTTAGGGAATGTTAATTCCGCTGTTCTTTGGATTGGTTTGAGGATTTTCTGAAGTGGTGGTTTCTTAGACATGTATTCTTTCATCTTGTTCATGTCCTGAAAGATTTTGAACTTTTGTAAAAGAGCAGTTCTCTGCTTAGTAGGAGTGGTTGAAATTGAGTGGAAGAACTGTCCAGAATAATATGAGATACTGATAATGGGACCCATGAGCTGTGTGGGTTTGGGCACAACTGCTTGCAAACTGGTTTTACATGAAGGATGCTTGTACTCACAAATTATCACTTATTGTTAAAAAAAATGAAAAGAAAACAAAACAAAACAAAAAAACAGAGAAAGATGCAGAAAAGTTACAGCAGAATGCATGATCTGGGATGGGTAGGGGTGGGGTGGGGGAAGGGAAGGGGATATATGCCTGAACTGAATTGGAAAATGATGTATGAAATACACAAAGCATCAATAAAAAAAAAAAAAAAGAAATGTGTCACACACACACACACACACATGAAAGCAGAAAACAAGGTAGAATAAAACAATTAAGTAGAGAAGAATATTTACTATTCTCGTTAATTTATAAGACATAAGACTGAAGCAAAATGGACTTAATTATTCAAATTAAAAAGATAAAGACTATAGCTGATGTAGGAAAAACATTGCAGAAGCAAAGCTCTGTGTGGTCCTTTACTGGGGCACCTTACTAATATAGGCTAATTTCCACACTGACATCAATGTAAGACCATGTGGTAGTCCTTCCTCTGCAGGAAATCTAGAGAGCTTTTTCCCTCTTCACCAGCATTGCTTAATAACAACAGACTCAGAATGACTGACATCTGTTAGACACCACGTGTTCTAGAATCTAATTCTTCATAATAGGACTTGAATGAATTATAGTTTTTTTTTCTTTCATGCATTAGCATACATCCAAACATCTGTGTCTATACCAAAGTAACCTACCATAATAATTAGTACTGTTTAAATACCTATATATCTAATTGCTTGTGCTTCATTAGTAGGACTGAAAGGTTGTTCCTGGACAAACTGTCAACCCATGAAAGGAAACAACCTGGACTGATCAGAGTCCAAAACGACAACTCCAGAGAAAGCAGACTGTTTTGCTTCTCGTCAACCTGTGCCCCTTTTCTAAGCCTAGGGAACGATCTGCGGAAGAGGGGGCATGGTAGAATGTAAGGGCTGAGATTGGGGTGAATGGTGAAACTACAGCAGTACAGACTGGATACTTATTTGATCAACATGATTGTACATACAAGCCCCTCTAGCTGGATGGTGGGAGCCCTGGGCTGTGTGGGTTTGGGCACGGCTGCTTGCAAATTGGTTTTACATGAAGGATGCTTGTAGTCATAACTTACTACTTATTGTTAAAAAAAAAAATAGGACTTGAATGGACATGGTCTAAGAAAAGTCAAGGAAAGCTAATGATCCAAATGACCCAGCCAACTGGTAGCAGCATTCCTGCCCTGGAAAGAATCATATTAAGTACAATTTTAGTGGATCATAAATGGTCAAATATAAATGACTTCCTGATTAAACAGGTGCTGTTACTGGGTGATCATTAAGGCTGATAATCTAAAGGAAGCTAGGACTTCTAGGAGATGACTGGAAATGCCCATTCCCACCTGGCCCTGAGACAAGGGCGGCTAGTCTGACCCTGTCCGTCCTCAGTGCAAAGCAGTTCTTTGAACTTGCTCAGTCATGTACAGGGTCTACTGGTTTCTATATTGTTACTTCTGTGGTAACAGAACCCTTACCGTATGGTGAGCTCCAGTATTTGAGCAAGTCGATCATGAAGCAAATTTGCCTGCAAAGAAGAAGAAAAAAAATGTTAAGAATTTATTGTTTTCTAAATAGCCAATAATAAAAATGTAAAGGAGAAAGCACAGCTGTTAACTGTTAAGGTAACAAAGAATTAAATTATAATCTGACATTGGAATTTAATGTAAGGCTTCTTCTTCCTCTTTTTGTACTCTTACAGCTACCAACTGAAACACAGGCAACAAAATACCCATAGCAAAATCATTGAGAACCACTGCAGAAAAGCATCATAGTGTATCTAATTTGTGTTCTATGGAACCTCTACACCTAAGGCTCATGAAACATAGTAGAACAGGGTGTCAAGAGAATACTAATACACCCTGAACTCTCAACAGCAAAGCTTCCTCTTACAACAGAGTGTGATGTACACAGAAGGCCACAACTGGCTAAGAGACAGTAGTGTCCAGGTCCCCAGATGGGACGGACTTCTGTGGAAGAAGAGGCAGAAAGATTGTAAGGGCCAGGATTGGTGCACAAACATAAGGAAGCAGAGGATTTCAGGCCTCTGTGAATTTGCTCATGAACTTGCAACAACAGTAACAGCACACAACAGACAAAGCCCTGCACAGAATGGGGGAAATGGGGCAACAAGCCCCAATCCTAGCCAAGGACCTTAGCGAATAATTACTGTGAGGTGACGGAGAATAAATCTTCTTTAAGGGAGTGACTCTAGATAGGCTGACTAGACTCCAGGGGATAAGCTTGCACCAAAGGATATCCGGATACAAATGCTTGACTGGAAAGGATTTAGCACATACGACAAAATGCATGAAAACTGGTGGTCAGGAGGGCATGGAGGGTGGGGAGGTGAAAGGGGGTCTAAATTTGATTAAGATGTATTATATGAAATGCACAAAAACTCTAAAAATATATGACTTTTAAAAAAGAAAATGCATCAAAGTAATGACACGTGTCAGCACCCAGTTTAGGGTCCACCACTGCCATCAGCTTCATCACATCATAGCTCTGCCCTCAGAGGTTGCCACTGCTGTGCTCTGCTGATGTGCCTATTGCTTGGGTCTTACCGACCAGTGGGAAGGAGGTTCAAACCACTCCCCACCCACCTCTTCATCTTGTCACTCACTTTGGATTCACACTGTGCTGCTATTTCTTCAAATGGTGCTTTCTGGAACTTCTCTATCACAAGGCGTCTCTTTTCCTTTTCTTGTTCTTCCATTCCATTGGTGTCTAGGTGAATACAAGGACCCATTAAAAGAGAGCAGAGCTTCTTTCTTCACAATAGCGAAGAGCTGGAACCAACCCAAATGCCCCTCAACTGGCGAGTGGATAAGAGAAAATGTGGTACATCTACACAACTGAGTACTATGCAACGGTAAAGAAAGATGACATCATGAAATTTGCAGGTAAATGGATGAAACTATAAGATTTTATGCTAAGTACACAGTCCCAGAAAAACAAAAGACAAATGGTATCCCTCATGTGGATGCTAGTACCAAGTACCTAGTTGTAAGACGGACCGAGCAATGTTAATGTTATATTCCTCATGATCTAAAGACAACTGTCCTCTTGTATTGTGAATCCCTAAACAGGTCCTAGAGCTGAGCTAACATTTATTTTCAGACCTTGGATTTTTAGTATATGATGGAGGGTTTATGTGCATCTTTTAGAGTAATATGGGATTAAAATGGAAAGATGCGAATCAAGAAACATGATATGGAAATAACATACAGCTTGTTTACAAAGGATACAATTTTAATATAGGTCCAATGTAACAGGCTAGTGCAACTTAGCCTTTCTGGGTGCTTAATGACCATACTTGATGTCCATATCAATTTGGCTGAGGGACCTAAGGGATAACTTTGTTCCTTGCCCTCAGAAGTCAACCAAGTCTTAGGGGTTATGGGGTTATGCAGGGGGGTGGGGGGACACCTCCTGAAATGTCCTACAGATGTGGGTCACCAGTCTTTCTGTTCAAGGAGGTCTTGGAGAGCCACTAATGGGACTTCAGCCAGTGTCCAGTCTATAAAGAGGAAAGTCTGCTCATGCTTCAGAAAAGAAAACCTGGTCTAGCAAGTATGATTGTCCTCAAGTGGATAGAACTGGTAGATGAGGAGCTGAAAGGAGCAAGGGGCTCCCACTCTGCCCCCCACAAAAAAAAAACTCTGAGAGACCCCTGAGGACCAGATCCTCAATTGACCTCGAGAAAACAAAAACCCTGGTTAATCTGGGCTAACTGTGTGGCCTTAAGCATCTAAAAGGAAAGTACAACCAGATATAAATAATCAGTAAGACCAGAGAAACTGTACTACAGACATAAAACTTGATATCTTAGGAAAAAAGACAAAAAGAAAAAAAAGAGAGCACTGTTGTTGGCCTGTCTTCAATTCTTAGCAGGTGCATCTGCTCTGTGGCTGCCACTGCTTTTGGCACTCCTCAAGGACATGAGACATAGCTTTTTAACCTTCCATTATGGACTGAGGACTGCTGAGATACTCACCTTGAAGCAGCTAAGGGGATTTCAGCCTTGTCAGAGTGTGGGCTACCATTGTTGGACTACCTGGACTGTATCATGGAGGCCAGTGCCTCCATGATCAAGACAGGACGCATGCTTAGTGGACTTCATTTGGGGGACCATGGGAGGGAAAGACCCCAATGTTGAGCACAAGTGCAGGATTGATGGTTTTTTGGGCTTGCCAAGGAGGAGCCTTTGAGCACTTCCTTAAGGAAAACATGACATCTTTTAGGAAAAAAAAAAAAAAAAAAAAGAGTCCTGCAATTCAAGTGATATGTTTATGTATGTATGTATGTATATATTTATGTATATGTAAAACTATGTATATATATATAATATATATATGTATATATACTGTAGCAATACAAGTTGGAGAGAACAACAGCAAAAGAACTGGAAAAAAAACACTGGAGACTCAGAAAAAGATGCAGGACATATATGGCAGAATGCAGGGACTCAGGTGGGCTGGGGGGCATGGAAAGGGAAGTGACTCTAGATTCAATTGAGAAATGATGTATGACTTATGGAAAAAGTTTAATAATAAAAATTAAAAAAAAAACTTTTGAAAAAAAAAGAGAGAGCAGAGCTTCATAAAACCAAGACCTAATGAACGATCTATCAACCCCAACGAGGGTGATTTAAAGGGCTGTTTTTATAGGGAAGAAAGCAAAATATATCGCATAGTTTCAAAATTGAAACAATCCAGAGTTAAAGCTCTGCAGTAGTAGAACTAGCTTCATAAAATACCTGCCTCTCTTACTAAATCCACTCTTGCACCATTCATCCATCCCATCCATCCAAGAAAACAGTTACTTACTATGAATCAAGAGACTATCAGTGTTTTCCTGAATAATTCTTTTGTGCATACTATGCCACTATACATATGAAGCACTAATATTTGCTAAATTAAGTCTGGATCCTATTAAAAGAACAACTGAAATACAGATGGTTCAATTAGGGTCAATCTGTCTGAGTCTGACAACTTGAAAAGGATTCTTCTATCTTGAGGTGATGAGTGATCTGGCCAAAGTTGTTAGGTAGTAAAAAACAAGTATCTACCTTGTTTATACCACTTTTCCTTAAACATATATGTATGTATGTACACATACACACACGCACGCACACACATGCACTTACAATTTTAAAAACTTCAACAATCGTTGGGTGTGGTGGCGCATGCCTGTAATCCTAGCACTTGGAAGGCAGAGGCAGGTGGATCTCTTTGAGTTCCAGGCCAGCTTGGTCTACATAGCAAGGCCAGCTGGGGCTATGGAGAGACCCTGTCTCAAAAAGACCAAAACAAAATAAAATCAAAGCTTCAACATGTAAATAAATGACTTATGTAAGAACAACAGTACTTTTCCTTTCCTTTTGCTTTCTCCATGTTGCCTACACTAACTGTCATCTAAAAATGTATCAAGGCAAACATGGGTTACTAGTAAACCTAACAAGTGCCCCACATCTCACCAATCGCTTTTTTCAGTGCTTCAAAGGTGATTTCTTCAGTGTTGCTAACCTGCAAAGATTTTAGGTAAAATGAAGAGTTAAGAAAAGTGGATATAATTAGTACTTTTAACAAGTTATAGGTCATCTAAACATTTTCGCAATCATTTTTTCTTCTGTGTTGGCCTCATCTGTGATTACGCACCAACAGCCAAAGCTCTGTGCTTTTTCACTGGCCATAACAATGATACACTTCAGTGGCCTCCTGTACAGATGAACACATGAGTATCAGTCTGGCAGAGTCAGCAGTAGCTCAGCATGCTTGAATGAGACACATCCTCCAGTATGTGACGGCCAAGAAAATGCCCAGGGACTGAACTATATTCTTTGTAAATGAACAATGCTTTGGAGCAGTCAAAGCTGAGACTACAAATACATTTTTAGCTGTGTGATAAATATAAACTAATAACTAAATAGCCTTTATAATTTTAATCAGTGACCAAATCACAAAATAACCTAAAATTTTAAATGGTTTGAAAATAATCATTGGGGGGGGGGGGAGTAGGCTGGAGAGATGGCTCAGTGATTAAGAGAACAAGCTGCTCTTGCAGAGGACCCAGGTTTGATTCCCAGCACCCACATGGAAGCTAACAACCATTCTAACTTCAGTCCCAGGGGATTTGGCACCCTCTTCTGACCTCCAGGGGCATTGCAAAACAGGGTGCACTTTCATATGTGCAGGCAATATGCTTATACAAAGAAAATAATCATGGGCTAGAGAAATGGTTCAGTAGCTAAGAACACGTGCTGCTCTTACAGAAGACTTGGGTTCAGTTTCCAGCATCACATGTGGCTAACAACCATCTGTAACTCCAGCTCTAGGGGATGCAATGGCCTCTTCTGGTTTCTGCGGGCACCAGGCACACATGGGGCACACATGTATATATGCAGGCTAAACACTCACACACATTAAAAACTAAAGTAAATCTTTTAAAGGATCACTACTTTAGGAAATGTTCACCTTAAAACAACCACATTCTGGCCATGCGCCAACATTTTTATTAACTTGACCTCTCAAATATCTCTTGCTGTTAAATATGTAAGAAAGTATGAAATTGAATTTTTTATGATTTTTAAAAAGATTTTTTGTGATAGAAAGCGGGCAATGATACTTTTTGAGGTACCAAAACAACTTTACAGGAATTATAAATTCAGTTACTATAGTATCTCTGAGTAAGAGTTAAGCAACAATACACAAGTACTTGCCTGGCACTTTGGTCATCCCTAATTTTAACTCATGAACTTCTTTTGCTAAGTCTAAGGCCTCAAGACTAACAAAAGCAAGACTTTGTGTTCTGCCCCTCAGCGTCTCTGTAATACAAAGGCTTTAGGTGGAAGTCAAGCAGCAAGAGTTCCACTACCTCAGCTTTGCTACGAAGGGCCACATTTCTAGTTGAAGTCAGATTAAACTTGGGAATCTTCAGTTGTGTTCTTCTAGACATTTGGAGCAGACATACAAGATTAGGCTCCGCTAATTATTTGTAGTACCTAGAAGCAATCTAGCACTAGCACTCCAATAATAAAATAATTCTCTGTCCTTACTTGGCAAATAGTTTCAGATTTTTAAGAAATAAATATATAGAGTACAGGGCAAAGACCCTGCACTCATATTAATTTTTACTGATGAAGACTTGAATAAATATTTATCAGTAACTGAAGAATAGATAACTGTAGTGTATTTCTCCTGGACTTGCTATAAAATTACTTATTTTTGCCTAGAAGATTTCAGACAGTCATTTACGATATACAAAAAGATTCCATAATGAATCTGAGTTTGAAATCCAAATATGCTCAAGTAAATATGATAGTAAATCACATTTTCAGATGCCCAGTGTGTGACATATGTGACTTAGGACTTACAGCCAACAGAAAGTAGAACCTTTGGAAAAGTTAATGGTGTTAGTAGTAGTAGACTTTTAATGTAAAATTCACATCAAGAATCCTCCCTTATAATAACTACGCACAAATGTTTTTCAGTTCATCATCAACAGCAGAGTGATTGTTTACAGCAGTCTCAAGTACCAAATACAGAGTTTTAAAACAAAAAGCAACCAGGAGAAAGGAAAATATAGTCACTAAAATATTTTGCACTCTGATAAAATTAAGCCTAGAAACCAAGGATATAAGTAAAATTTCTTCCCTGAGAAAGTAGCAATAGCAAAACTCACAATCACTAAAAGAGCTAGCAAGATACTCTCTTTATTAGCAAGAAGTGCAAACATTAAGATGGTTTTGAAGAAAGAGGTAATTTAGGGAGGGTAGTTTTTATTAAGCTTAAATTGGTAAGAAACTTAGCCAGATTTATTGCTCAGAGTATCAGAATGTTCTCTCTTTGACTACTCTGTGTGTGTGTGTGTGTGTGTGTGTGTGTGTGTGTACGTGCATGCGCCCATGCATACATGTTCCTGTGGGGAGGGGAGCACATGTATGCTGATGTGTGTCCACATGGAAACCCAAAGTTGATGTTGATGTCAGGGTCTTCTTCAGTCACTATCCATCTTGTATACTGAGTAGGATCTCATGCTGAACCCCAAGTTCACCAACTCCAACTACTCTAGCTAGCCAGCTTGCCTGGCACCTCCTGTCCTGCCTTCCGCACGTTGGGATTACATGCGGAGGGTCAAGCCTGCTGTTTTTTATGGGATGCTGGAGATGCCAACCCTGATCTTCATGCATCCCATGAACCATGTCACCAGTACCACTTCATTTTTTGAGAGACAGGATCTTTGAATGAGTTTGTGATTCTGGCTAGAGTACCTAGCCACTGAGTATCAGAGTCTGCCTGTACCATGTCCCAGCACCTGGTTTTTTATGGGGGTGCTGGGGGTCTGAACTCAGGTCTTCATGCCTATACAAGCACTTCACCCACTAAGCTACTCCCCCAACCCTCTTCACTTAGTCTTGATGGTCTACTAGCAATTACTTCAGAAGAGCATTAGCTCTGCATAATGGACAACTGAATGGCAAAGAAGATCTAAGCTGGTTGGTTGATTATTCCATGATCACTAAGTGATTATAAATGAACAGATGGGGACTGGAAGCTAAGGGTGGGCTAGCTTGGGGCCAAAAAGCATGAATTCAGAGGTCTAGATTCCTTTCCAAAGAGAAATGGGTAGGAAGATAAACAATGCATAAATTGTGAGGACATGCTGGCCCTGTGGCATTTTTACCCGGTTATGAAAGTGTGATTATGTGAAACAAGTTCTGAGAATCCTAGCTGCCCTTTCTTTGTGTATCATGATGGGGCACTCTACTGCACACTTCTGAAATAGGAAGAAGGAATCAAGTGGCACTGCAGACAGCCACCGTGCAAGGAGCAGTTGAGAGAAGACTTTAGCTACGTCCCTTATACCTAGTATCAAAATAATAAAGTTTCCCTTACACATGAAGCTTGACACTTTCTAAAGGGAGTGAACATTTTGGTGTCATAGGAGGTGTGAAGCCAATTTAGTTATTCTTACCAATTATGCTTCATAAATTAAAAAAATTAAACAGATCTAGGGAGCTTACCAACTTAGTAAGAGGTCTTCTATAACATCTCATACTTATATCAAAAAAAGAACCTTCCTTCTGTTTTATAGTTCTTTATGTTACACTGAATCCTATGGAAAATAATATATTAACTTTATGTAGCTTTATAAAAAGCTGAAATAAGTTGACTAAAATTAAGCTAAATTAATTCTTACTAAATATTTGGTAGAGGTGAATTAGATTTGTAGTTTTTCCTACTCATGAGTATGGAGAAAAAATTTTCTTTTAAATAATGACTATCTTAAGACAGCATTCCACCAAAAGCTTCTAGCAACTTACCATATCACCAGAAGGCAGACTGTTAGGTAAAATATCCACCTGAATAGATACAGTGTCCACAATGCTTTTTCTTCTAGAAAGACGATCTTCATCTAAAATAAAAATTGTTTTCTTCCATCATTTCTTAGTCAAAAATATATTGATTTTTGCTGTGCATGGTAGCACATGCCTTTAATCCCAGCACTCAGGAGGCAGAGGCAGGTGGATCTCTTTGAGTTCAAGGCCAGCCTGGTCTACATAATGAGTTCCACGACACCTGGGGCTACAGGGAGAACCTGTCTCCAAAAGACAAAAACAACAACAACAACAACAACAACAACAATAAAACAAAACAAAAGACCAAAAAAAGCCCCACAAAAACCAAAACCAAAACCAAACAAAATAAGAATATATTGCTTTTTTACTATGACACTTGATTTCGGATTGAAAAAAAAAAATTAGAAAATTAAGTTTGGGTTTTGCTCTTCCTAAACATTTAAAGCAATATGTTCTCAGACTTCTAAAATGTTTTATTTTTAAATTTTTAAATTACTATTTTTTATTCGATCATAGGTTACAATGTAATGTTTTGGTGCCTGTACACACTGTGGAAAGATTAACAACAAATCAGCATATTCGGTGCTTCAACTAGTTTCTTTCTGGTGAGAACATTTAAAACCCTGTCTTTTATTTATTAAAAAAAAGACCCTTTTACATTTATGTGCTGTGTGTGCACACATGTACTTTTATCATGCTGTGTGTGGAAGTCAGACGACACTCACAGGGGTCAGTTCTCTTCTTCAGTGCATGTCCTGCTGAACTGTATGGTAATAATTACATCTAGTTTTATGAGAACCCTCCACTGTGTGTCACCCACTATGTAAGCCATCAATGTGGAAGGGCTCCTTTCTGTGCATCTCTGATACTGGTCATCTTTCACCTGTGTGGTAACAGCCAATTAAAGAGGTGCTTGACATTTTATTGCAGTTTTACTTCTGTTTGGTGTTTACAGAGTTGAGTATTTTTCTTTACTACTGGCCTTCTGGATGTCTTCTGTTAAGGATTGTCTATTGAAGTAATTTGCCTATTTTTATTTATTTTTATTTTTTTTAATTAATTTTATTTATTTCTGTATGTGTATGAATGTACTGTCTGCATGCAAGTTTGTGCACCCGTGTCGTGCAACACCGCGGAGGTCAGAAGAGGGTCTCGGATTCCCCTGGAACTGGAGTCCTCCTGGAATTGGAGTTACAGACAGTTCTCAGCCGCCATGTGGGTGCTGGGGATCGAACCCGGGTCCTCTGTAAGAGCAGTCGGCGCTCTTAACCGCTAGGCCATCTCTCCAGCCCCATTTTAAAAAGGTCTTTTTTTGTTGTTATTGAGTAGTCTGTCTTCCTTATATTTGGGAAGCAACAGCCCTTTATCTGATATAATCGTTTCAATGTTCTCAGAGTTTTAAATTACATAAAGCAGATTTAAAAATAAAATTGATAAGGTGAGCTAACATAAGATTAAAAGTTTTCATGAAATGGTCAGGGAAAAAAGTAAGGAAAACCACTTCAAGATACTGTGCATAGACAAGTGCTTTCCAAGTTGCTCAGGAAATGAGGCCAACGACTAAAAAATAGCAGCACCTCATGAAATTAAAAATCATTCTGAACAGCAAAGTGAACAGTTGAGTGAGTAAAAAGACAATCTAGAAAATGGGAGGAAATCTCTACCAGATAGATCTGACTGATACAGGATTAATATCTAGAATATACAAAGAACTCAATACACTAAGAAAACATTAAGTCAATAATAGGCTAATGAAATAAATAGAAAGTTCACAAAAGATAAAATACAAATGGCCAATAAACATGAAAAACATGTGAACTTACTAGCCATCAAAAAAATGCAAATCAAAAGTACACTGAGCTTCCCTCTTACTCCAGTCAGCATAGTAGTCATTAAGAAAACAAACAAGCCAGATGTGTGGTGCACGCCTTTAATCCCAGCACTGGGTCTTTGTGAGATGGAGGCCAGCCTGTACAGTGAGCTCCAGGCCAGCTGAGACTAAAGGGAGACTCTGCCCCAAAAAGAAAAAAGAAAAAAAAAAAAAAAAGAAAAGAAAAGAACAGCCTGGCATGGAGGTACATACCTTTAACCTCAGTACTGGGGAGGCGGAGGCAGAGGCATCTCTGTGAGGTGGAGACCAGCCTGGTCTACATAGTTAAGGTCCAGGCCAACTGGGGCTACAGGGAAACCCTGTTTCAAAAAGACCAAAAAACAAAAACAAAACAAACACCAAAAAAACCAAAAAACAAACAACAAGTGCTGGCAAGGTCACCCTGCTGGTAGGAACATAAGCTAGTCCAGCCTCTATGGACACCAGTATGGATGTTTCTTAAAAAACTGGACTGACGGCCGGGCGTGGTGGCGCACACCTTTAATCCTAGCACTCGGGAGGCAGAGGCAGGCGGATCTTTGTGAGTTCAAGGCCAGCCTGGTCTACAGAGTGAGTTCCAGGACAGCTGGGGCTCCAGGGAGACCCTGTCTCGAAAAGACCAAAAAAAAAAAAAACAAACAAACAAAAAAAAAAAACTGGACTGACCTGCTATATGTCCCAGTTCTATCACTCCTGGTATTTTCCTGAATAATTCTGAGTCAACAAAGCACAGAGATTTTTATACATCGATGTTTACTGCAGCAGTATTCACAACAGCAAAGAAATCAGTCCAACAACAGAGGAATGGATAAGGAACATGGAGCATATAAACATAATTAAATATTTTTTCAGACACAGAGAAGAATGGCATTATATTGTTTGTGGACAGTGGATGTACCTGGAGACAATCATATTAAGTCAATTAAGACAGCCTCAGAAAGATAAATACTATGTTTTCTCTCACTTGTGGTTCCTAGGTTTTATACAGTCACATAAAATCATATATGTATGTATTAAATGAAAGTCAAAGTGAAATTATCTAGGAGGAAAAAAGAGGCCTACGGATGGGGAATATGTTTAATCCACAATATATACCTGTATGAAAATCCTCAAAAAATTAAAAATTCTTAACCTTAAAAAATTTTATTTACTTTTATATTTTTATATTTTTAATTTATTTATTTTTAACATTTTTTATAATACTTTCATTGATGTTCATGCATTCTGCCATACATGTCCTTCATCTTTCTCTCAGTCTTTTTAAAGTTTTTCTCTAAAAAGATTTATTGTTTTGGACAGAATTTAACTATATCAGTCTTTTCTTTGACTCAGTCCTTATGTTGTTGTGGTTCCCTCCCTATTGTATTGCTCCAAAATATGCCTATATAAACATCATATATGTACCAGAATTATGTCCTGCAGGAATAAACTGTATGTTAATTCCAATATATGTTTAGGAGTTCACATTTTCCCCTTTAATTTTATATTACTCTAAAATATCAATATATACCTTCTGCCCATATACATTAATTACCACATCTGAAAGTAAGTGGTAAGTTAATTCTAGGGCTCATTTATTATTTTTTTTTTTTAGAAGATGGCGTCTCCTTGAAGCCCCAGCTGGCCTAGAATTCATTATGTAAACAAGGTTGGTCTCAATTTCAAAGAATGGCTAACCCCTACCTCTGCTGGGAGTAGTGTGCACCACCATGCTTGACCTAACCTTTTTTTAAAAAAGGTTAAATTTTCTGTTTTTCTTTAAAAAAATATTTTATTTTATGTGTATGGGTATCTTATTGCCTGCATGTATGTAAGTATACCTATGTTGTGCAATTGAAACTGGAGTTACAGATGGCTGTTACATGCCATGTAGGTGCTGGGAACCGAACCTGGGTCCTCTGCAAGAGCAGCCAGTGTTCTTAACCACTGAGCCAACCTTCCAGTCCCAACTTTTCTATTTCTTTAAATGAGTTTTTAGAATACTAACATCAATGTTTATTAAACAATAAAAAAAAAAAAATAGTCAACAGTGGGCGTGGTGGCCTTTAATCCCAGGACTCAGGAGGCAGAGGCAGGGCAGCTGTCTCAGATGCAGAGATCCTTGTCTCCAAAAGCTAAACAAAAACAAAAACGTCAATACCAAAAGAAAGTTGGATTCTCAAACCAATTTAAAAGAGGCGATGGTGCCCTTTACTTCCAATTTTTCTATGAAATAGTAGGAGCTGTCCACTCTAGCTCTAAGATGTTAGTCTGGGAACTAATTTTAGGAGTGTTTACAGTGCATTAAAAAGTTTGTGGAGAAATTTGCTAATCAAACAAATACCATCTCTACCACTCTTCCTCAGTGCTAATGTACTCTCTAAACTTGTCTGAACAGTCTGAACCAACTGCTCTGAATTTTTCCTAGCAACTGACTCCTCTGAGGCCTTGGAGTCGTAAATCTGCAACCAACTACTCTTGTGTGTTCCCGACCACTTAATTCTATCACTATTTCCAACTCATCTTCTTCTGAATCACATCTGAATTTATAAGACTCTCCCTCCATGAGGTCTTTTGTGCCTCCATCTATTAAATAAACAAAGATTATGCCAGGTTGTTAAGGACAGAGTGCCATTTATACAGTCTACATCTGTGCAACTCATACTTTGATAGGAATAGAAATAATAAAACTGAAAAATATGTAAGTGTAATAGGAAAACACAAGACACTAGGAGAACACCTAGTAATCATCGTTCTCTAAGAAAAGAAGGAAACTACATTGTATATTCCAATACTCATAGTCAGAGGCTTAAATCAAACCTGGCTGAACAAGGGATCAAGACAGCCAACAGACATTCTATGCCTGCAGCTTGGAAAGTCTCCTGGAAGCTTCAAGTCTGCTATGCTATCCACCCATCTGGATGACCTCACCAATCTTGAGGGATAATAGTTTCACCTCATCTACTTTCAAAAACACCTAAGTACTTTTTACTGCTGTTCTCTTACTCAGAAATGTATGAGACAGAGCTCATGGTTTTTCTTCTGTGATGTACACCATTTACAAGTACTAACAATGAACCAAGTCAAGTCCTGTTCTCCCATTGTTAAAATGGATCTTCTTGCCTAATTCACAGGCCCAGACATACCCAAGTGCTCTCTGAGTGGCAGTGAGCACCTTGGTAGGCTCTGCAGATATGTACAAGACTGACCAAGAGGTCTCAGTACCATAGTTAACTCTTCTGAACTCCAGTTCAACCTCTCCAACTTCTAATTCACCAATTCTGCTTGGCAAGTCCTAATATCAATTTTATGTCTAATAAGCCATCCTTGTATTTATACTAGCCTCTTCCAAGAGCTTCATCATTTAAAAACAAAAGTCAGGTATGATGATCCATGCCTTTACTCCCAGCACTAGGGAGGTGGAGGCAGGCAGGCAGTCTCTGTGAGTTCAAGGTCAGCCTGGTCCACATAGTGAGTTCCAGGCCAGCTGGGGATACAGGGAGACCCTGTCTCAAGACCAAGCAAACAAACAAACAAACAAACCCTTCATCTTTTTTACCTAAACTCTATGGAAAAACTTGCTAATGAGCCTCATGATTCATCCGTTCTTCCTGCACTGCTAGTGGATATATTTACAAAGTAAATGATTTTTCATCCTAACTATAATATGTAAACAATTATATAGTCCACTAACAATAACACTGTAAGTGGGTCTGATATGAGCTTGGGTGTGTGTATTTAACATTTCAACCAGCATACTTCAGAGTCATAAGTGAGGGTCACAGGACCTTTCTGTTTAGGCCTGTAAGTTGGGATGATGTGATGATACGAAGACCTAGTATTGGCTGCTGGGAGGTGATGTCGCACTACCTATAAAAATAACCTGATCCATTGAATAAATTGGAATTACACTGTCTGCTGTGTGTCCCCAGGCCTTTACCAAAGTGACCCTGCATGTGTGCCTACTCTCTTCCCACACAATGCCTCCCTGAGAATTTTTTACATCACTACATATACATAGAATTATAATGCAGGTATGACAGAGGTAGACAGAGAGTCTGCTTACACTAGTGGCTCAATTACTTAAATTGTTAAGAAAAGCAATGTCCAGACATTTCTGTTCAACCAGAATGTTAGAAGTCTAAATCAAGGGAAGACTTTGTTCGGAATGGGTAAGCACAGAGTCTCTTCAGAATTTAGCAACACTCCTTTGAAATCCCATTCAGTCCATAATGTGATTTTATTTTACTTCCCTACAATTGCTGTTTTGGGCACATTAGAGTCAAACTGCATAACAAGCCCTAGTTCTGTCCTATGCATCTATACAAATACTTGTAGAAAACGAGAAAGTCATTCAAATCATCTCGTGTTCTAGGCTCAGGTCAAACTCCAGCTGAGGGGGGGTCACATACTTTACAGAGCTTTGTAAAGTGGGAACCTCCACCTCTTTGCTTGATTTTGCTTCTGTTCACACACCTGCTAGCACACTGAATTACTCTTTAACTACTTCAAGATCCACATTTACCTCTAACTACTCCTACACAGCTCAGCTGATAGGTTATCACAGTCCCTTCCTCATACAGTGGCATTTAGTTCAAACCTACAAATACACTATTAAGATTCCATCTTGACTGAACAGAAAAAGAAAAATCTAACAGCTAGCATTTGCTCACCATATAGCAGGTATGACACACATTAGACAATCCTTTGGCAAATTTCAGGCAGATAAGGACTCTTTCTCTAGAACCAGCTGTGTTTCATCTGGCCTCTCCACTAGATCTTAATCCTTGAGGATACTGACTAACATCTTCCTGGTACCACCTTCTTCAACATCTGATAGACAGTTGGCTTGATTCAGTTAAGAAATACTTGGAACTAGCATCTTCCAGCTTCAACCTTCTGAGTGCTGAAGATTACAGACATGTGCCACTGTTGGCAAATTTTTTATCTCATTAAAAATGGTTAGGAAAAATTAACTTATTAAAATCCTAACATCATGGAGGCAGATAAATTTACTATGTAATCTAACAAAGTTATTTAATATCAATCTCACTATCCTTGTGCAGACAAACACAATGCTACTTTCTTCACCAAACTACTATGAAGATTAAACAGGAACTGAACACATGAAAGAGTTGCACAGTGAAAGAAAATGTAGCCTGTTCTGAGGTAAAAGGAACGAAGAAAAAAAAATCACATATTAAAAAAGAAAAAGTTAAAGCAACGGGATAAAGGGAAACAGCAGAAGAACAAAAATATACTCTTTTTTAAATTTTATTTATTTCTGTATGTGTACGAATGTACTGCCTGCATGCAGGTCTGTGCACCCGTGTCATGCAATGCCGCGGAGGTCAGAAGAGGGTGTCGGATTCCCCTGGAACTGGAGTTCTCCTGGAATTGGAGCCTCAGACGGTTCTCGGCCGCCATGTGGGTGCTGGGGATCGAACCCGGGTCCTCTGTAAGAGCAGTCGGTGCTCTTAACCACTAGGCCATCTCTCCAGCCCAACAAAAATATACTCTTAAGTATTAGGAAGTAGAACAAAATAATAGCTAAACTTATAGTGGTATAAAACACATCGGCTACTGGCTACATTTTCTATAAAGCACATCTGACGGGGCTACTTTCCTAAAGGGTGGAAAGGGCAGGTACAGGAGGAAGGAGTCACCTTTAGACTTGTGCCTGGGTTTATGAGGCTTTGGGCCTGAAGGAAAGACAGCTAAATCCAAAGTAGAAGAATTTAATATTTAAAAAACTTTCTTTAAAAAACTTAAAACTACAGAGTTCAAATGTGTTCTTACTGTTTTGCTCTTTTGTTTTCTTTTTTGAGACAGAATTCTTACTATGTAGCCTATGTTGGCCAAAACTTGCAATGTAGCCCAGGTTGGCTTTAGACAGGCAATAGCTAAATATAAAGATTATACTGCCTTTAGTTATTAATCCATAAAAATCAACTGAAAGAAATCAGGTAGCTCTCATAAGTAATAGATATTGTTAAAAGTAAACTATTCTTTCACCAAATATAATATTCATTTAATCATTAGATGAAAATTAAATTAATTTTTAATTTTTAGAGCAAAAATTAAATGCAAGATACCATGTAGTTTTGCTTTCAAACAATGGAATTATTTTAGGCAACAGAAAAAAAAAACAATGATGGAAACTTTGAGGGTTTCTTTTCAGAGTTATCTGTGCTCTTTCAAAAGAGAAATGTTGAGCCCGGCGTGGTGATGCACGCCTTTAATCCTAGCACTTGGGAGGCGGAGGCAGAGGCAGAGGCAGAGGCAGAGGCAGGCAGATCTTTGTGAGTTCAAGGCCAGCCTGGTCTACAATGTGAGTTCCCCCTGTAGCTGGGGCTACAGGGAGACCCTGTCTTGAAAAGACAAAAAAAAAAAAAAAAGAGAAATGTTTTCTTGTTTATTAAAGTCAACAAACACAGATCACTCACTAAAAATTTTCTATAAAAGTACAAAAATGTTCAATGAAAACAGACTTTACTTTGCTTCTTTAAGGAACATTAGGCCACAAAGCATATGAATGAATAATGTATTAAGAACAGTAATAAACCAAGTAGAGAACATCTAAGATAGCTTTAAAAATGATGTCAAAATCAACCAACCGAAAATCAACCTTCATTACTAGCTATGACAGCCACTGTCCAGAAGAGCTGTGGCTGCACCTCTCACCTGTCACCTGCGGCACGTATGGGACTGCCAGTCTCTCCACACTGTATCCACTTCCACCAAGAGATTCTGCAATCTTGTTGGTCAGAAAGTACAAGTTTTTGTCATGCTTCTCTAAAGACTTCGGAAGCCTGTCAACAATCATTCAGGATTAATACCATAGCAAAATTAAGTGAAAAGGACAGGTATTATACAGCAAAACTCACTGTTTTAAACATGAATACAAATAACTGGTAATTAATAACAGAAGAATCAGTATATCTAAAGTGCCCATTTTGGGGCTGGAGAGATGGCCTAGCGGTTAAGAGCGCTGACTGCTCTTGCAGAGGATCCGAGTTTGATCCCCAGCACCCACATGGCTGCTGAGAGCCGTCTTTAACGCCAGTTCCAGGGGAAACTGATGCCCTCTTCTGTCCTCCAAGGCACTGCACGACACGGGTGCACAGACCTACATACAGACGGTACATTCATACATATACAAAAATAAATTAAAAAAAAAATTTATTTTAATTTGCCGGGCATGGTGGTGCACGCCTTTAATCCTAGCACTCGGGAGGCAGAGGCAGGTGGATCTTTGTGAGTTCAAGGCCAGCCTGGTTTACATAGTGAGTTCCAGGACAGCTGCTGGGGCTATAGGGAGACCAGGGAGACCCTGTCTCGAAAAGACCAAAAATTAAAAAATAAAAAAAAATAAAGTGCCCATTCTAGGTTGTTAATGCTTCTCCCAATTACAGTTTACTACAGTTTGATCTTGTATTACTCTTCTAAAATTTGAACATAAAGATAAAGAGCACATACTAAGTCAAACTGTGATGAGAGGAAAGAATGGAAGCAGCTGACTGAGTGTAAATCCCAGACCAGTGGTGACAGAAAGTAGGTGCCCCACAAGAAGGTCTCTGTTCCTTTCCCAGTGAAGTTATAATCTTACAGGGGGGCTTTTTAATACCCAGCTGCTGTTAAGAGCCCAAGGTGGAGGATGGTAGCTTATTATTCACACATGTCTTTGTTTCTGGAGCACTGGGAAGAGCACAGAATAACGAATCAATTTACTTTGTCTTTGTCCCACAATCTTAAGATTGTTGTTATCTATGACTGAAACCTTCAATAGGAAATTGTACTCTTTTTTTTTATTTATTTATTTATTTATTTATTTATTTATTTATTTATTTATCTATTTATCTATTTATTTATTTATTTATTTTTGTATGTGTATGAATGTACTGTCTGCGTGTAGGCCTGTGCACCCGTGTTGTGCAATGCCGCGGAGGTCAAAAGAGGGTGTCGGATTCCCCTGGAACTGGAGTTCTCCTGGAATTGGAGTTACAGTCAGTTCTCGGCCGCCATGTGGGTGCTGGGGATCCAACCTGGGTCCTCTGCAAGAGTGGTCTGTGCTCTTAACCGCTAGGCCATCCCTCCAGACCCAGGAAATTGTACTCTTAAAGGAGTACTCATTTATATATGAGAACACAGACAAACCCTATGGTTGAGAAACACACTGCTACATTTTAAAAAAATGTGACAAGCCCTGTATTTTCACTTGCTTTCAAGCTTGTCTTTGTGTATATGACTGTACATTTATACAGTGCAAGTACTTTACTACGCAAGGGAAAAGGCTAGGTGAATTAAAATATAATTATTTTCTAGTCAGTCCTTCCTTAAAAATGTAAAGAATTAACATACATGCACTTATCTCTGAAAATATGCTCCGGCAGAAAATAAGGGGCTTCCATAGTTCGAATTTCAATAACCTGAAAGATATCCAAGAACAAACCAAAACTGAAATTTAAAAAAAAAATCTTCATTTAAGACCTTGCAGTGAAAATTTGCAAAATAATTAAGAACAAAACATCTTTAGGCATTTTATGAAATAACACTAATTTATTCTGGAATTCAAACTAAATTCATTTTGTTTTTACATAATTTTAAGGATTCAGCAGATATAATACCAAAGTTTGATAAGAAAATACACAAAGTGACAAAAAAGAAAATGATGGTTTACTTAGGCCTATTATGAAGAAATAAGAACACACTTTCTCAAAAAGAAAAACAAACAACCAACAACAAAAACAGACAAAAATTCATGAGTCACGCCCACAGCCCCCTTTCTGTGTCCTGTTGTAGCCTGCTCACAAGAGCTCACTGTTCAGAGAGGCGTGACTCCTCCCTGGGTCTGTAAGCAAAGTAAAAGGCCTGCAGACCTCCATAACCACATGCCTCTAGTAACAGACATCTGACACTTACCTACATAACTTTTAATCAACGAGTGAGGTTTATTTCTTAGAAGGTCACCAAATCCATACATTTAGCAAGATGTACTTTCAAGTTTTCATAAGAATGAGGTTCTCTGAAAAAGGACCTCTACTGTGGCATTTTTCTGCCAGATTAAGTTAGGGACTTTGAAATATACATGAAATCATGTATGTAACTGAAGTACCACTAGAAAAAACTTAACATTGTTGAAAGATGACAAAATTCTAAGAGGCATATTAATCAGTCAACTCTCAAAATCTGCCTCAGCTTGACTACTATCAACAATACTAGAACACAGTAGAACTGAAGAAAACCTAGATAACAAGATTATGACAACTCAAAGAAAAAAAGTATAAAAGAAAATGAGGTATTTTATTCAACAACTACCTTAAAGTATAAAAAAATGTAACATGAAAATACTGTAGTCTTAGCTGTAGTTTCAATTTAGAACCTCAATTTTCTAGAATTATCTGATAACTAAAGTTAGAAACAATGGTCACTCAGAATATTAGTAATTTATGTACAAAACTCAGGTAAGAATTTTTCTTAGTCTATTACCTTGCTAACATGCTGGCAGAAGGCAGGGACAGCTATCATCTGACTGACAAAGTTGAGATATGCCGCAACCAGTGCCATGATCCCACAGCGATGAAACATAGGCAGGCTATCCTCATTGATAATTGCGCTGTCCTTCAATAAAAACAATCACATTCAAAAGATTGAGTTTTCACATTTCATTAGTATTTTCTCTGTGATTATATACTGGATAACTGAAGGTAGTCTGACAAGCTAACAGAAATGTCACCTTATCAGAAGTTACTTTTTAAAAGAATTTCAAAAGGAGAGTGAATTCTCATACACAACAGATACATCTTTCAACTTCCATGTTTCATTCTTAGGAAAGTGTTTGCTGTGCACAGAGACACAGGGCGGGGTGGCAAACACTGCATACTACATATTGTCCGTTTTTTACAGAACACTCAACTCCAACTAAGCAATGTTTATACATAGCTATTTAATGCTATCTCCTCCACTAGACTGGAAGAAGAGGTACAGGGATTGCTTATCTTTCTCACCACGGGCTCAAAGGCCTTGAATGTCATCTAGCACAGCTAATGCTCATTTAATCTACAACTAAACACCCCACTAACCAAAGCTTGTGTTCACTGAATGAGCATAACTCTTCAGAAATACTTGCTTCATTAAGAAGAAAGCTTTCTTCACTGAGTAGTTACAAAAGCATACCTGTAAAGCAATGGCTAACCGAATAAGGTCAATAACCACCTCTTCATTGGCTAGTTCAATAGTTATAAGAGCAAGAGAAGTATACAGTAGCTCATAGTTCTTCTGAACGTTGTCTTCCTCTTTGCAGCCCAAATATATGTGCCGATATAGCTGCTGCCCATTCTGAAAAGACAGAAGGATGACTCGGCGTGCTAACAAGACAATGTAAACAGGAGCAATGACTACAAATCAAACTGGCTTTCTTGACTGAATGTGAAGTGTTTAAACCAGTTCTTATTCAAGTATTCTTCTCATGTAGGCTGCCCTAGAGAATGGGCAGTGCACAGCATCATATATGTACAAGACAAGCATGTTTATAGCAGTGTTTATAACACCCAAACTGGAAGCACTTTTAAACAAAAGCACAACTTGTAGTACACTCATATCAAACACATTATAATATTAAAGATACATGAGATGAATTTTACCAAAATACCACTACACTTTAAAAAACTAAATATAAAAGAATATACAATATACACAGAGTGTGTGGACTTAGAAAACTGGAATGTGGGATGCCTTTGGTTAAAATATTGTTCACTTTAAAATAAAGTAACAATGTGTGTATTTCATATTTCATAGTAAACAGAACTTTCCCCCCTCAGTTAACAAGAGCACTTTCACAATGTGAAGTACTGTCAGCTGAGGTGAAGGTGAAAGACTGAAAAAAAATAGCTATTTTCTCTTTATAAGGTTCAACGGGAAAGGAGAGATGAAAAGATGCTTTCCAACTTAAGGTATAAGGCTTTCCTGTCCTGGGATTGTTTTTAAAAACACATCCAGTATCTAAGATGTCCTAAAAACTGGGTTGGATCAGTCCTGGGCTGAGTGGTACTATGAGGCAGGACTTCTGAATGCACAGTGCTGGCACTGAGAGTATTGTCCACACTGCCATGTCTGCTTCTTTTCTGTAAGGGGCTATAGAACATAAGTTTGTTAAGAAGCTTTGTAGACATTTCTGTAAGTTGTCAGTTAAGGTTTCACGTGAACAATACACAAAATAAAATTGAAAGGTAAATGAAAATGTATGAAAGATTATCCCCAAATAAAATTTCTGTACAGGAAAAATGTGACTAGATTGCTTCTAAAGAAAAAGATACAATTAAGAATGGGTTTACACTAATGGTTTAAAAAATGCCTTCTAGGTAAGTTATTTTAAATTATAAAGCAGAGAACATTTTAAATAGTAAAGCTTAAACACAGACTAACAGTTTGATCATTCACTTAAACCACAGCCCAGAAAAAATTAAGTAGAAATTAAAATTAATTTAAAAATTATGTAGAGGGCTAGAGAGATGGCTTGGTGATTAAGGGCACTTAATACTCTTATAGAAGACAGTATTCACATCCTAGCACCAATATGGTGACTAACAACTGCCCATAACTTCAGTTCCAGAAGATCCGATGCCCTCTTCAGGCTGCAAAAGGCACTGAACTACAGGGGTGCACTTATGTACACACAGGCAAAACACACACATAAAATTAAAATAAGTAGAAAGAAAGATTACTGTCATAACAGAAAACAAAAAATTCACTTTCAATGTTTTACACTATGATCATCATATGAGGTAAAAACCTCCAAAATTAGTTGTCATAAGTTATCAAAATTCACTGTATTAATTAATCATGACTAAAAAGTTCTTTAGTTATATGGAACTTCTTTTTAATATTCAAAATCACATAAAGAAAACAAATCCTGTAAGTTGAGAATAGTAAATCTTCTGGACCCTATTTCCAGTTTTTTGACACCAATAAAGTTAAAAGACTTTACTGAAGAATCCAATTAGGAACAGCAATAGTAACTTAAAGCACAACAATTGGTAGCAGTGAGAGAATGAGAACATTAAAGGAACATTAAAGATGGTGACAAGGAAGTAGAAATGGTTCAGAAAAGCACAGACTAATTTGGCCCTTGCCTCTATTTTCCTTCATATCCACTATTGGCTACAACTCAAAACAACTGGCTTTCCTCATTTATCAAGACTAAGTGTTCTTAGCATGTGCACTGTAAGTAGTTCTATCTCTTACCATCAAGCAAGCTGGGATGTCTGGCTCAAGCCTAGGTGAGCAGTAAACTACATGGAAAACTTACTCTAGCTATGAGACACCATGATTTTTAAAAAAGTATTTTATTATTTTCATGTGTATATATATTGCCTGCATGCATATAAGTGCACCCAGGTCATGCAATGTCTGCAGGGGTCAAAAGAAGGCATTGGATCCCCTGGAACTGGAAAATCACAGATGGTTATTAGCTACCATGTGGGTGCTGGGAATTGAACCTGGGTCCTCTCCAAGAGCAGCCAGTGCTTTTTTTTTTTTGGTCTTTTTGAGACAGGGTCTCCCTGTAGCCCCAGGTGTCCTGGAATTCACTCTGTAGACCAGGCTGGCCTTGAACTCACAAAGATCCACCTGCCTCTGCCTCCCAAGTGCGTACGCCACCATGCCCAGCTAGCCAGTGCTCTTAACCACTAAAGTATCTCTCTAGCCCCGACACAATTTTTAAAAATTCATTCATTTATATCATCATATTCATCTAGAAAGGAAGCCCTTGTGAAAGACACAGATTCTGCCTAACTCATTTTCTAGACTAGAACATAGAAAAATGGCTAATAAACAATAAACACCCACTACAATTATTCACATAATACCTTTTTTCAATCAAAGCTGTTTACAACTTAAAGCTATTTATACAAAAGCTATTCGGTATACATGTTTTGGTTCCAATTCTGGAAGGCAGAATTATGGGGATATGATTCCCTTAGAGATGGCCTAGCGGTTAAGAGCGCTGACTGCTCTTGCAGAGGACCCAGCTTCGATTCCCAGCACCCACATGGCAGCTGAGAACCGTCTTTTAACTCCAGTTCCAGGGGAATCCGACACCTTCTTCCGACCTCTGTGGCATTGCACGACATGGATGCACAAACCTACATGCAGACAGTACATTCATACACATAAAAATATAAAATTAAAAAAAAATTAAAAATGTGTGTGCAGCCTTGCAATCCAAAGCCTAAACACAGGCTGGAGCCAACACGGCCAGGACTGTGGTCATACAGAAGGCTCAAGCTGGCAACAAAAGGTCTCTCACTCCAGATACTCTGGCTTGGCCAGTGTGATAGTTAATCCTGGGTATCAACTTACTGGACTAAGGAACAAATAAGAGAAAAAGGATCTTTGGATTGGACTACCTCAACCCAGATGGCCCACCCCAAATGTGGGCGTTACCTTCTGCAGGCAGGCATTATAAAAGGCCATGGCAGAGGGATCTGGTCCCTTTTTTCCTATGGCTTGCCTCTCTCTCACTGGTGAGTTTGTCTTGCTGCTGTGATCAACCCTTTGGATCCCAGGGTGTATTGAGACCTGCAGATCTCCTGGAATCCATCAGGCCTTCAGCGCCAGATTGGGACTACTGAAACATCCAGCATTGTGGACTGAGCAGTTCCCTGGATTCTCAGCCTCTCCAGTGCAGCGCGGCTACTGTTAGACTACTTGAGCTCTGTCACGTGAGCAAATCAATAAATTGTATATAGCTATATATTCGTCCTGTTGCTTCTGTTTCTTTAGAGAACCCTGACTAATACAGTCAGAAATCAATATAAAACCACCTGACGATTCACACACTTATTGTTGGTGATTGTTGGTTTCACACACACTTATTTTTTTAGAAGATGATCTTACCTTTTTCATAAAACTGGTGTCTTGTCTACAGATTTTTTCTCTTTTTATCTTCAGGTCAGCCACATCTGGTATTATTCTAGAAATAATATATAATTTATAATGAGTAGCAAATGTGGCAATAATACCTTGTATTTAGGGGCTGGAGAGATAGCCTAGCGGTTAAGAGCACCGACTGTCCTTGCAGAGGACCCGGGTTCGATCCCCAGCACCCACATGGTGGCTGAGAACCGTCTGTAACTCCAATTCCAAGAGAACTCCAGTTCCAGGGGAATCTAAGACCCTCTTCTGACCTCCGCAGCATTGCACAACACGGGTGCACAAAACTACATGCAGACAGTACATTCATACACATACAAAAATAAATAAAATTAAAAAAATAAATAAAATACCTTGTATTTAGTGGAAGATTACCTCTGAATTTAGGAGTCTGAACTATGTAATACTTCTGAGCATTTAAAATATTTATAAAGAGTAGTAATACTGAATTACAACACTTAAGAATTACACAATCTTTACTCCTAGTGTCATGTATAACCTTAAAGTAAAACTAAAATAAAACCAAAATCATATTATATGTAATAGTGATTACTAGACCACTAAAGAGCATATTAACTAATATTCTAATATGTTATTTTACAAATAATTTTGATAACAATTAATTAAAAACCTGAAAAACTTAAATTAAAAAAAGAAGTCATATACTTCAAATAGAGTTAGAAAAGTGAAAATAGTCATTAAGCTCATTCCAACAGGATGTATTACCTGATCCCACGGAGCTTGGCCCTATTGTCATGGCGATCCATGAGATTATGCATTACTTCCAATACTAACTGCCTCAGCTCATAATCTTCTGTGAGAGATGGTGATAACAATGGATCCAGAAAAGAGCCTGGTAGTGCAGTAACGATCGTCTTGGCTTTGTATCCAGAGGTTACCTGATTATAGGGATGAAAATTAACAGCAACAACAAAATGCTGTACTGTATCCTTCCTGGGTGAAATCCTCACATATGGTTAGAACCATAAATTTAGTGAAACAGAAACTATGGGCACAAGCCAGAAGAAAGCTATAAAGAAAATGTGTAAGGTGATCAGAAATTGTATTGACTTTGTAAGACTTCTTGTAACAAAAATAAAATGAATGGTACCACACATTTAGTGCACAAACGTGCTAGACACAACTGTAAGCATGCTGTCTGTCCTCCCCATATCCCTGTGAGGCAGGCACTAATACACCCCCTTTTATAGAAGGTAATCGAGAGGTAGGTTAAGAAGCATGTAAGTGGTAGGAAAGTATATGGGAGGACCAGGTAGCAAACAGTGAAGTCTGTATGGCGGGGTCATTCATGAAAGGTTCACTGCTAGAAAAAGTTCCAGTGACCTGACTTGTCTGGTTGAAGTCTGCTCTCCAGCTGACCTTGTTTTTTAATAATTCTTTTTATCATATTAATTCTCTATTATTAAAGCTTTAAAGCTCACTTTTTACACTGTCTTGCACCTATGTAACCTATGTAAAGGCAAAAAATAATTAAGTCCTCACTGTTAAAAGTTAACATTAACTTTGGTTTGCTATAAAACTGCTAAACTGCTTAGCCAAGTGGCTGTACTATTACTGTTTTACTTTCTTGATGTCAAAATGGTTGTATCACTGTTCGTTGTTTTACTGTTTTTGATGTTAAGAATGATTTCAGGTATGGATTTTCTGAAAAATATTTACAGGGAAGTTGGGTTATTTTTTTCATCATAAGCTTAGGCTTGCATAACCTGTGTTAGGGTATATAAAAATAAACATTAGGATCTGAGGAGCAGAAAGAGAAGAGAGAGAAAGAGAGAGAAAAGAGAGAAAAAAGAGAAGAGACAAAGAGCAGAGAAGGCAAACGGATGCTTTCTGTAATCCTTCGGTCAAGAAATTGGCAGAGTGGCGAACCAGAGAGGCCCTCTGCACAGGAACAGAGAAGACAGACACTCTTCACTCAGGTCACAAAAAGAAAGAGATTCTTGTGTCTTATTTGATTAATTTTTTCACCACTTTTGCGACCACCCACTTCAGGAACTGAACCTGCTGGGGCTGGACTTTGGCATCTGTATGCAAATTTCTATTTTAAAATCTGCAAATTATCCTTTTAAAGAAAACTACATCAGCCTGGCCCAGGGTGCCTTAGGCAGCGCTCTGAGGGAAACAAAAAACAAAACCAGGGGCTGGAGAGATGGCCTAGTGGTTAAGAGCGCTGCCCGCTCTTACAGAGGACCCGGGTTCGATCCCCAGCACCCACATGGTGGCCAAGAACCGTCTGAAACTCCAATTCCAGGAGAACTCCAGTTCCAGGTCAGAATCCGATGCCCTCTTCTGACCTCCGCGGCACTGCAGGACACGGGTGCACAAACTTGCATGCAGGCAGTACATTCATACACATACAGAAATAAGTAATAATAAAAAAAAAACATAACACAGGGAAGTTTAGTTTGAATCTCAGACCTGCTCGACAGTACATACATTGCTTCTATGCAGTCTTTCACTCTGCTTTCCTATTTGCTGCCTACATATCTGAGGACAATTTCTCATGTTACAAACATTTAATCATATGTTCTAAGCTTGCAATTTGTTCTGGTTTACATCTTGGATTCTTAATTTGACTATAAAAGGACACAGACAGGCTCTAGTGCCTTGCAACAAACATAATGTATTTCTATGTCAAAGTAAAAAAGTTAATATTAAGTCTCTACTATAAAAGTTTAATGTTTTATCATTGTTTTGACCTGTTTTGAATAGAATTATTTTATATTTTAGCTTCTTGTTTGGTAGAGTTACTGAGTTTTAAAGGTGACTATTTTGGATTTCAACTTTAAGTAATATCTACCTATTTTTTACGGATTATTTTAGATTTTGACATCCTTTATATATTTACTATTTAAAACTCTTACATTGTTTTATATCAAGTCCTGGTTTTCTCCATCCTTTAAAATTTAATTCATGTACTTAAAAAATTTCCTTATGTTTCCATAACATCTGTATGTTTCCAGGTGTTAAGATCTAACATATTTCCATGCAGAGATATAACATAACTATATTGTCTTCATGTGTCACTTTATCTTGAAATGATTTTTTAAGCTGTGGCCACTTAAGCCTTTTCTTTGTTCTTGTACACAGAAAACCTACTGGTTTCAATTTCATCCTGCCATGGCATCAGAATATCAACATTTTTCTCTATAAACCCAAGTACCCCAAACACCATTAAGTAAATATATATGTGTGCTTAGCTACAAGTCCTAGGCAACAACATTTATTATGATCTTTTAATCTCATCACACCTTAAAAACTTTACTCAACAGTAGACCCGAGTGCATGCCTGAAACTGATACCCTTGGGCAGCTAAACCTTTCAAACAGAAACGGGCGAGTCTCTGTGACCCAAGGCTGATTAACAACCAAAGCCAGAAATCTTGGTCTGGTCTGAATGGACATTTTTGAAACTTGGGAATTCCCAAGCATGCTGGGATGCCTGGGCCAGGGATGGAGGAAGGGAGCCTGAGACTGCTTTTGGGAATTGCTTTGTGTTTGTCCTTGGGCATAAACAATAATGTGATTTCCTCACCATCTGATCCCTTTAACACTGTGGGTGTGTATGTGTGCTTATGTTTTAATCACTTTGACTTTCTAGGTTCCTGTGTACTATATAAAGAGCTAACTACAAACAGCTGTGGATAAATTCAACTCATAAAAACTATTTACTTCATGCTTTTGGTATTGTCAATTTTTTATTGGTCTCATATAAATTATTGGTAAATAATCACATGTTGTTTGAGGTCACTAAAAAGCTGACTCTGGAGATGGAACTGACCCACCCACTTCAGACTCTAGCCTTGGATCTTGTCCAGGTTTAGGTGGGCCCCCTGACCCAGTGGGGGAAAAAAAAAATAAAAACCAAATAAGAGCAAAAACATTGTAAAGTTGAGAACAGCCAAGGTATGAAATAATTTCAACAAGTTACTGCTATGGTATGTAATGTCTGTATTAAAAGTAACTAATGGGATTTCAAATGTTTAATATCAATTAATGTTTTTACTAAGTACATATTGCCTCTCTTTACCTACTGTTTACAGTCCTTCAAAACCTAAGGCAAGGATTTGGTAATCTACTCTCTGATAAATAAATAGTCCTGTAATCTAAGACTGTTAAATTACAATCCAGTTCCTGGTCCTTAAGGATATAAGATAATTTTAAGGAATTATTACTTTTAAGCCAGGGTGTGATTTATTTCTCCATTTATATATGTTTCCCATGTAAGAAATTTAAAATGGTTGGCCACTTCCAGAACAAAAATAGTAACATGCTTATACTAATTAGAGATATAAAACTGTAATTTTCAGTCCACTCCTGAATGGTACTGGATTCCCAGTTACGGCTTTTGGATTAAATGGACACAAATGTTCTCCATGTTTTTCTGTATTATGCAAGTGTTACCTGTGACATTTCTTTTGCCCATGACAAGATAATTTGGCTCAAGAGAAGCTGGGTTATACTTCCTTAAATGCAGTCCAGAAAGAGATAGTTTGGATGGGCTTGGTTCCTGTCTATAGATATGTGATACAACTCCTTCCTTCTAAAAAACTATAAATGAGGATATGGAGGTCTGGGAACCAAGAGAGACTGCTCTGTTTGTAGTGACAATTACAAAAACAGTAGGGGAGGAATATGCCATCACCCTCCAAAATGCAGTTTGCAGAGCACTCTTTACTCTGAAACTTCTATCAATTTTGAAATCAGAAACGCTAAGTCCAGTTCATAAACACTGGAGTCCTCTGACAGGCCATAATAATATGTCACTGGCACAATACTGGGACAATGAGAAAGCTCAAATCCACTACTAACTATGGGGAAAGGGTTCACTTGTGTCTTCCCACAGCTAGAGCCCCCATCTGGGTTCCAGCAAGAATTCAAGAAATGGATCAGGACCCACTGGCAGGGGAGACGACCTGTCTAAACACCCTGAAAGTGTGGTAACATGGGCATTTGTGCCCATCCCTTTGGACTAGTGCCCTACCTCTAAATTCTCCTTTATGGCTAAATAAGATGTATTGGTAGATGTTTCAGTACTAGGCATGGGCTGCCTTACCAGGAGCTGTTGGGTCAGGGAGGCTCTAAAAGCCCCCAAAACAAAGGCTATTTGCTTATAATTTGGGGTGCACACAAGAAGTGGACAGTAAAACCCTTTACTGAAGATAGGGCATGATGTTAACATGACAAATAAAAATTATGCTGAGACCTTGTACTGCAAATGGGCAGTCGATTTTCAGGGTGGCAGAGTGCACTATACAAATCGCTGGAAAGAAATGGTCTCCAACATTCTCCTATAGACATTGTGTGCTGCATTTTTCCATGCCAAAAGAAGATGTACTGCAATAGTGGCAGCCTGGTACATGTATGCCCACAAAAGAAGATGTACTGCAATAGTGGCAGCCTGGTGCATGTACACCCACAAAAATTCCAATTGGATCTATGGCCCGCACCTTGCAGGGGAGGACACACAACTGATACTATAGGCTTGGTGACCCCTAGTGTCTGGAGACTTTATAGGCCACAATAGACAATAATTGACATCCTTTTGTTAAAGAGCTATAATGCCCCAACTAAGATACCATCCAAGCATATGTTTGTGCCCATAGTGTAACTTGTTATAATGGTTAATGTTTGTTTAAATGTTTGTGCTTCTTGATATTTATGTTTTATTAGAATTAAAAGGAGACTCCTAAATAAGCCACCAGTCAATTGAAAACAGAAGTTGGCCAGACCCAAGAGTTTGATGTGTCACCTCAGAGAAAGAATAGATTGTCCCATCTCTCACTCTCCCTCACCCTCCCCTCCAAGGCCCAGGGACTCTCACAGAAGTAGGTACATCAGTTTATAAGGGCCAAAGAAGAGGGTGAATTGTGAGATCACAGAATAAACAGACTGGAGTTCTATTCGATCAGCATGTTTGTATATGCAAACCTCTCCAACTGGACTTGGGGACCCTGAGTTTTATAAGAACTGGACACAGATGCTTGCTAACTGGGTTTACATGGATACTGCTATTATTAACTGGTTTAACCTGTATTTGATTTTTACTTGGGCATTAATTAGTGTTAGTGCTTTTACACAATAGACATGGCCAGGCAAAATGTAATTGACCACCACTTCTATCATGCTCTCTGAGCTCATGAAGGCAAAAACAGAAGGGGGAGATGTGGAACAGCAGTCCTGGATTCAGGTTAAATAGTTCATGTGCAGGTTAGCAAGCACTTGGCACCATGAGCTGACTTGTTCCCCTCCACGTCCCTTTCTGTGTACACCTCACAAGCTGGGATGACACATGATGATGTAGAGGTCTGGGCATTGGCTACTGGGAGGTGATGTTATGTAATGTGGAGGATGTCTGTCCCAAACCTACATAAGCTGCCTGTTGCATATAATAACTGGATCTGCACACTCTGACGCAGTTCCCCAGATGTGCTGTACCAGTCTCAGTACAGTGCTCTACTCTCTTCACAGCCTGTTTGAATGTGGGACTAACAGCATGCTTGCAGGAGAGAACTCAAGACCAGTAAACAAATGAGGGAAAGATACTGAAGTGAAAAAGCCACAGAAACAACCAGCTATCCTCTTACTAAAAAAGGAAAGGAAATTCACACTGTGAAATTAATTCCTTTAACCTCAATAATTTAAAGGAAAAGTTGTCTTTACTTATATCAAACTGCTTACCATAAGCAAAGACCTCAGCAACATTATCTGAATCCTCCGGGTTCCCAAATCCCTGAAACATACAAAATATTGGTGTATTAACACTAATTCACATTTATATTACTTCACTGACAGAATTTTTTTCTGATTTTCAAAACTGTATTCTTATTGGCTAAATAGATTTTATTCTTATACAAGAGTTATATGATGGTTCATTTTGTATAAATTTCATATGGATTAAAACAGGTAGGTGTAAAAAAATAAACTTCAAACAAAAATTTTGAGTTATTAGGTTTTCAAGGACAGATTGATATAATATGAAAATTTAATTATGAGTGACCCAAGCAAGTTCTGAATACTATATATTTCATAAGTATGTACAATTATTATGATTATGTGTTAAAAGTTTGAGATCAAAATGCTACTTTGATTTGATCATTATATATTGAATACATATATCAAATTATCATACTAGACCTCTTAAGTATGATTACAATTTTTTTTTTTTTGTCTTTTTTCAAGGCAGAGTCTCTTTAGTCCCAGCTGGCCTAGAGCTCACTATGTAGATCAGACAGGCCTTGAACTCATAAAGATCCACCTGCCTCTGCCTCCCAAGTGCTAGGATTAAAGGTGTGCACCACTATACCCAGCGATTATATTTTTATAATATTATATTCAGGGAGCATAAGAGATGGCTCAGCAGTTAAGAGTTAAGAGTGCCTGTTCTTGCAGAGGACCCAAGTTCACTTCTCACCCCCTACATGGCAACTAACATCAGTCCATAACTCCAATTCCAGGGGAATCTGACACACTCTTCTGACTCTGCAGGTGCTGTATGACTCAAGTAAACTTACATACATTCTGGGATTATTCTCATAGACATAAAACAAATAATAATAAAAAATATTTACAGTTCATATTTGATCTACCTTATAATGTCTTTTTTATTTTTTTTTCTGATACAGGGTCTCCCTGTAGCCCCAGCTGTCCTGGAACTCGCTCTGTAGACCAGGCTAGCCTTGAACTCATAAAGATCCGCCTGCCTCTGCCTCCCGAGTGCTAGGATTAAAGGCGTGCACCACCATGCCCAGATAATGTCTTTTTAATACTTACTTTGACTATACATATTTATGGTTACACTAATTCAATTCATGTATAAAATTTGTAATGAACAAATCTTTTTTAAAATTTTTATTTATTATTTTATGTGTATGAGTGTACTGTCTGCATGTAAGTAGGTGATACGGGTGTATCATGCAATGCTGCAGAGGTCAGAAGAGGGTGTTGGGCTGGGCGTGGTGGCGCACGCCTTTAATCCTGGCACTCTGGAGGCAGAGGCAGGCGGATCTTTGTGAGTTCAAGGAAGCCTGGTCTACAGACAGATTGAGTTCCAGGACAGCTGGAGCTACAGGGAGACCCTGTCTCGAAAGACCAAAAAAAAAAAGAGGGAGTTGGATTCCCCTGGAACTGGAGTTAAAGATGGTTCTTAGCTGCCATGTGGGTGCTGGGAATCAAACTCAGGTCCTCTGCAAGAGTAGTCGGTGATCTTAACCGCTGAGACATCTCTCCAGCCCCATAAACAAATCTTGTAGTCAGCATTTTCATCTCAAGTTTTCAAAATGTTTTTCTAAAAGCCCAATAATTATATATAAGGCACAATATGTTCATTTAAAAAAAAAAATTCTCAAAACTAAAGTTTAACCTAATACCAAATCTAATCTGTAAAGTGAGACACATCTTTAAGTCACTTTAAGCTATAGAATTCCTACAGTAAGTCAACATTCCTGATATTCTAAACATTTTTTTTTTAAGTTTGAAGTAAACTTGAAGGTTTTCCCTCTGTATGTTTGTAGATACACAATGCAAATGCCAAACAAACCTTCCACTTGGTCAACGAAAGATTTTTTTTTTAATCTTTTTGAGACAGGGTCTCCCTTTAGTCCCAGCGGGCATGGAGCTCACTATATAGACCAGGCTAGCCTTGAACTCATAGAGATCCACCTGCCTCTGTCTCCTGAGTGCTGGGAGAGCTTTTTTATTTTTTTAAATATTTTCATTTCTTTTTTAAATATTTTTTAAATTTTATTTATTTATTTTCTATGTGTATGAATGTGCTGTCTGCATGTAGGTTTGTGCACCCGTGTCGTGCAATGCCTTGGAAGTCAGAAGAGAAGAGGATGTTGGATTCCCCTGGAACTGGAGTTCTCCTAGAATTGGAGTTATAGACGGTTTTCAGCCGCCATGTGGGAGCTGGGGATCAAACCCGGGTCCTCTGCAAGAGCAGTCGGTGCTCTTAACCACTAGGCTATCTCTCCAGCCCAGGAGAGCTTTTTCAAAAAAATTGATTATAAAGTTAAAAAGGATGTTAAAGGCATGTAAGCAATGATTACTAACAGCTTAGTAACCCAGTACCACAGAAAACACTGCTAGTTTTATAACTAAAATTTTAAAACTCTAACATTTCCTAGAATTAAGAGAGAACTTAATCCAACATTATTACTTTCGATTACAGTCTGAGAACATACCCTAGCTGACTGATATCCAAAGTATGAGTGGATGTTCCAAAAACAGGCACTTTCCCCATGATGAACATCATGATTTCAGATCTTTGATAATCCGGTAGGTTGCTTCCAAAAAACCCTATAAATACATGAAGATAAATATCAAAAATTCAAAACCACTGATTTTTCCACATAACACAAAATTGTATTTCTTTTTTGGGTTTTTGTTTTTTTTTCTTTTTTTTTAATTTTTTATTTATTTCTGTATGTGTATGAATGTACTGTCTGCATGTAAGTTTGTGCACCCGTGTTGTGCAATGCTGCGGAGGTCAGAAGAGGGTCTCGGATTCCCCTGGAACTGGAGTTCTCCTAGAATTGGAGTTTCAGACGGTTCTCGGCCGCCATGTGGGTGCTGGGGATCAAACCCGGGTCCTCTGTAAGAGCGGTCGGCACTCTTAACCGCTAGGCCATCTCGCCAGCGCCTTTTTTGGGTTTTTGGACACAGGGTCTCCCTGTAGCCCCAGCTGTCCTGGAACTTACTCTGTAGACCAGGCTGGCCTTGAACTCACAAAGATCCATTTGCCTCTGCATCCTGAGCACTAGGATTAAAGGTGTGCACCACCATGCCCAGCACAAAATTGTATTTTTAAACAGAGCTTTCTGTGTTAAAGGAATGACTATGTTCACGCTAGATAACACTTAATACATTGTAATTTCACCTAATCAAATCATGTATAATATAAATATTTAGATAATCTTCTGTAAGTAGTTCTTATGAAACTCTTGACTGCACTGTGAGACTAAATTCTTTTTCTGGTAAGTCACTGTAATGGCTAACCTTGGTTGTCAACTTGATACACATGGGAAGAGGGGATCTTAATTCTGGAAGTGCCTCCATTAGATTATCCTATGGGAAGGTCGGTGGGGCATTTTTAATTGAAATAGGAGGCCCAGCCCACTGTGGCCAGTGCCATCCCTAGCCATGTGGGACTGAGCTGTTTAAGAAAAGTGGGGGGCGGGCGGGCAGGCATGGTGGCACACGCCTTTCAACCTAGCACTTGGGAGGCAGAGGCAGGTGGATCTTTGTGAGTTCAAGGCCAGCTTGGTCTACAGAGGGATTTCCAGGATAGCTGGGGATACAGAAAAACCCTGTCTTGAAAAAGACAAAAACAAAAAAACAAAAAAAAAGAAAAGTGGTTGAATATAAGCCTGCCTCAGCACTCAGCATCCCTTCGTGATGGTCTCTAACTATAAGCCAAATAAATCCTGCCAAACTGTTCATAGTAAATGCAACAATCTAATGATCTTAACATTACTCAATCTATACAAGATTATTCATTGGAAGATTATTCCAAGTAACGTCTAAGGAGCACATACTTAGGAGGTAAAAGTATTCTGTATTCACAAAAATATTATGAGCCTCAGGTACTTGCTTACAAACTTGCATGCAGACAGTACATTGATGCACATACAGAAATAAATAAATGCCGGGCGTGGTGGCACACGCCTTTAATCCTAGCACTTGGGAGGCAGAGGCACTCGGATCTCTGTGAGTTTGAGGCCAGCCTGGTCTACAGAGTGAGTTCCAGGACAGCCAAAGCTACAGGGAGACCCTGTCTCAAAAAGACCAAAAAAAAAAAAAAGAAAGAAATGAGAATTTTAGAAAAGTTAGACAGTGTAGACAGTGGCTAGAGAGATGACTCAGTGGTTAAGAGCATTGGCTGATCTTGCAAAGGACTGGGAGTTTGATTCTCATCACCTACTGTAAGGTGGGCGGTCCTCTGAAAGAAGAACAGATATTGGATGTTGAATGCTTTCTCACACCTAACAGCTTCCCCTTGTTCTGAAGGAAAGGGAGGAGCCAGAAGACAAACTACCCTGCCCAACCAGCCAGACAACTTTAACTGGGTAAAGGGGAGGGGCCAGGGGCATACAATAGGATGCCATGTGGCAATGGCACTCTCTCTCTCTCTCTCTCTCTCTCTCTCTCTCGGCCACTGCCATCTTGGGCAGAGCTCACCAATTCAGTGCTGGGACTTTTGGTGGACATAGGGGGGAGGGGGATTGCTGCTCATCCTGTAAGTGATACTTTCACCCATTCGCTCTATAAGCAATCCTGACTAAACTTGCTAGACTTCCCTACACTGTAGTTTTGAAGTCTTTTCCTTGTTTTGACTTGGCAAACGTGGTGGTGGTGGTGGTGGGGGTAACAACACCACATGTGTGGATCCACCCTAGACAGAATCTCTGAGATACCCACAAGGCTGCACTTCCATGAGATCATCTGACCTTTGTGGGCTATTGTGGAGGTTTGGATGAGTGTCCCCCATAGGCTTTAGGTATTCAGACATTTGTCTCCAGTTGGTGGCACTGTTTTTGGAGGTCTTGGAGGGTGTGGCCATGCTAGAGGAAGTGCATTGTTGGGGGCAGGCTTAGTGAGTTTTAACAAGCCTCGTGGTCTCCAGTCTCTCTCTCTGTTTCCTGTGCTCTTTGCGAGATGTGACCCTCGGTTTGCTGCTCCAGATCCAGCCGCCACACTTCCCGCCACAATGGACTCTAATTCCCTGGAACCGCCAATCATAAGCTCAAATAAACTCTTCCTTTTATAAGTTCCTTGGTCATGGTGCTTTATCACAGCAACAGAAAAGTGACTAATACAGTATATTGGTACCAGACAGTGGGCTGTTGGCTGTGAAGAACCTGACCATGTGGATGTTTGGAAAAGTGTGGAAGACTTTGGAACTTTGGGCTGGAAAGGCTGTTGACTACTGTAAGCAGAGCTTAAAGGGCCATTCTAGTGGAGGCCTGGAAGGAAGCATGGCTGCAAAAGATGTGGTTCCAGGGGAAAATAAAGACTTATGCAGCAACCAGGATATTTTGATAGTCTGGCAGCAGTTTGCCCACAACCCAAATGCTTGCCTGATGCTAAGTTGAAAAGCAATGGATTGATGTCTTTGGCAGAGGATATTTCAAGACAGCCTAATGTAGAAATGGTGGCATGGTTTTTAATGGTGAATATTGTGCAGATCTACAGTGAAGAAGAGCAGATGGGGCAGAAAGAAATGCAGAATGTACAGTTTGGATCTGATTAACTGCACTAGGAAGATTAAAGGTGGGGCCAAGGCAAGTGAAGGAGAGGCTCCCTTTCTTAAGGAGATTAAAGCAATTAAGGAAAGGCCTCGAGATTTACAAGTAAACAACAGAATCAATACCTTCAGGGCAAGACCACACCCAGCTAATCCTCCAGCAAGTCCAAGGCAGAGGAAAATTGCAAATGTGGTTAAAGTAGGAGATTCCATCCGGAACTTACAGCCAGATTCGGCAATTTCATTCACGTGGTGCTCGCTTTAGAGGCATGAAGTTTGCAAGAGTGAAGGGGTCATCAGTTCTTCCTCCACGGTTTCAGAGAGCCAAAGAGGTCAGGCAGAGTACAGCAGGGGCGTCCCTGAATAAAGAAGGCCCCGATGGGCCATTTCATGAAGCTGTGAGTGTAAAGCCTGGTTGGCAGCGGAGACCCCAAGAAGACTTTCGAGATGCCAGACCTGTGAGATATTTGCCAAGGAGAGCTGCATACAGGGAGTGGTACCGGCTTAAGAAAGAGATGTTGCAAGCAAAGCTGGAAGAGCTGAGCCATCTAAGCCCTTCGGAAGTCAAGTCCCAGAAGTTGCATGTGGAGCTACAGGACTTGGGGTTTGCCCTGCTGGTCTTCGGTCTTGTTTTGGTCCAGTATTTCCTCACTATGCCTCTTTTCCTCCCTTTTGGAATGGGAATGTGTATTCGGTTCCACTGTACATTGGGAGTATGTAATTTGTCTTTTGATTTTACAGAAGCTTACAGTTTAAGAGATTGGCCTGAGTCTCAGAGGAGACTTTGGACTGTGGACTTTTGAATGGCATTGAAACTGGTAAAGACTATGGGGACTTTTAAGGTTGGACTAAATGCATTTTGCATTTTATATGATCAGGAGCCTATGAGGGCCAGGGAGTGGAATGTGGTGGCTTGTATGAGTGTCCCCCATAGATTCTAGGTATTCAGACATTTGTCTCCAGTTGGTGGCGCTGTTCTTGGAGGTCTTGGAGGGTGTGGCCGTGCTAGAGGAAGTGAGTTGTTGGGGGCAGGCTTAGTGAGTTGTTTTTTTGTTTGTTTGTTTGTTTTTATTTCTGTATGTGTATGAATGTACTGTCTGCATGTAGGTTTGTGCACCCGTGTCGTGCAATGCCACGGAGGTCAGAAGAGGGTCTCAGATTCCCCTGGAACTGGAGTTCTCCTGGAATTGGAGTTACAGACGGTTCTCAGCCGCCATGTGGGTGCTGGGGATTGAACCCGGGTCCTCTGCGAGAGCAGTCGGTGCTCTTAACTGTTAGGCTATCTCTCCAGTGAGTTTTAACAAGCCTCGTGGTCTCCAGTCTCTCTCTCTGTTTCCTGTGCTCTTTGCGAGATGTGACCCTCGGTTTGCTGTTCCACATCCAGCCGCCACACCTCCCACCACAATGGACTCTAATTCCCTGGAACCACCAATCATAAGCTCAAATAAACTCTTCCTTTTATAAGTTCCTTGGTCATGGTGCTTTATCACAGCAACAGAAAAATGACTAATACAGCTATGCATGGGTACACTTATAAACACTTATAAACATGCAGGCAATATACTCATACACATAAAAATAAAACAATAAAAATCTTGTTTTAAAGTTAAGCACATTCAGGGCTGGAGAGATGGCTCAGCAGTTAAGAGCACTAGCTGCTCTTTCAGAGAACACAGGTGGGTTCCCAGTACCCACATGGTGGCTAACAATTGTTCATAACTCCAGCTCCAGGGGATTGGAGACCCTCTTCTGATATAAACAGGCATTGCATGACATGGGTACACCTACATACATGCAGGCAATACATTCATAAAATTAAAAAATAATATTTTTTTTAAAAGTTAAGCACTTGCTGGATGTGGTGGCGCACACCTTTAATCCTAGCACTTGGGAGGCAGGCGGATCTTTGGGAGTTCAAGGACAGCCTGGTCTACAGAGTGAGTTCCAGGACAGCTGTGGCTACAGGGAGACCCTCTCTCGAAAAGACCAAAAAAAAGAAAAGTTAAGCACTCATAAAAACAACAGCAAAGTTAATAAGGCCTGAAGGTCAACTGGTAAATCAAGGTAAGAGGGCTGAAGTTTCAAAATCACCATTTTGTAGTTACTATGGTAAAGACCAGATAAAGCAGGCATTATGAAGGATGCAAAATGCAGGGAGGTGCATATGAAGAGCAAAGAAAGCATCAGCACACTTCTGAAGGGTTTCTCAGATAGCTTATCTGCAGAGAGAAAAACTAGAACTTAATCATAGAAAAACTGTATTAGAACCCTGAGTTATGAATGTGTACTATGTACTCCTGATGTACTACTCTGAGCAGAAACCCATCACCTATGTTCCATCCTCAAATGTACAACCTGAATTTAAAGGAAACACCAGACAAACCAAATAAGGCAAACAACAAAAAGGAAAAATGGAGGGAGATTTTTGTCTTTAGGAAATGTCCATGTCATAATGGAACTATTCCAATCTAAAGACACTAAAGAAATGTTGTAACTACATGCAATGTACAATCCTAGAGTAGATCCTAGACACTAAGAAAAATGCCCCAAAAAGACACTGGGTCAGTAAGTAAACATGCACTATGGAAGGTTGATAAAAATATAACACTGATGTTAAATGAATGATGCTGAAAATTCTGGTTATATTATAAAAGAAATTTTGCCAGAAATAGTGCAAATGCCATTAGTCTCAGTATTTGGGAGAGAGAGGCAGACAGAACTCTGTGAGTGTGCAGCCAGCCTGGTCTACACAGTGAGTTCCAGACAGCTAGGATTATATAATGAGAACCTGTCTCAAAAACAAAACAGAAAACAAAACAAAAAAAAAAGAAAATGAAAGATAAAACTAAAAAATTAAACATTTTTCCAATGAATAAGTAATTTAGTCCTAAAAGAGCATTATTTATACAACTTCTATCCAGTGATTTATAAAAGGATGCATATGTATATGTATACATGTTTTTTTTGTTAATATATACACACATATATGGAGAGATACTGGGGAGGGAGGAGAACAAAGAAACAACATGAAATACTGACAACAGTGACAACAGATGCAAATGGATCAAGGAGAGTGTTCTCTGTTTAATTCCTATGTTTGTTCTTCTAAATACAAAAATTTTAGAGGTCTATGGTATTTCTCTTTGAAAAATGCACTAAGCAAGTCAAGTAACTTATGTGAGAGCTTTTGAAGTCGCTGGACATGGTGGTTTTGAAAAGCTGCACACTTACCTATTGTTTGGATGATAGCATTCTGTACAATCTTCTCATCATTGTCTTTGGAAGTTAAGGTGATACTGCCTACAGATCCACGCTGCGAATCATTTGCTTCAAATTCAACACTAAGCCGCAGATGTTTCAACAGGGTATTGAAGACTTCCAGGACTGTAGGCCCTGTGAAGGATCATTTTTGTGAGTGGATATTCTCTCTCAATAATGTGTATTCTTTTAAAAAATATTCGCTTATTATTTTTCTTTTATGTGTATGAGTGTATTGCCTACATTTATGTAAGTGCATTAGTGTCATGCAATGCCCACAGAAGTCAGAAGAGAGTGTTATATTCCCTAGAACTAGAGTTAGAAATGGTTGTTAGCTCTCATGTGGGTGCTGGGAATTGAACCTGGGTCCTCTGTATGAGAAGTCAGTACTCTTGACCTCTGAGCCATCTCTGCAGCTCTCAATAATGTATATTCTTTTAAAAAGCAACTCTCAAATTTCTCAACAAACATTCTAAACAGTACCTAATAATTTATTAGCTAACCAGTTCTTTTAAAAAGCTATATAACTAAATGGCAAAGTCTCCTAGTGTGGTGGTTTGAATGAGTGTCCCCCATAGGTTTTTAAGTATTCAGACATTTTCCCCAGTTGGTGGTGCTGTTTGGGAAGGTTTTAGAAGGTGTGGCCATGCTGGAGGAAGTACATCACTGGGGGCAGGCTTAGAGAGCTTAACAAGCCTTGCTAGTCTTCAGAGGCTCTCGACTTCCTGTGCTCAGTGAGAGATGTGAACCTTGGTTTTCTGCTCTAGCCCCAGCCACCATGCCTCCCGCCACAATGGACTCTGATTCCCTGGAACTGTTAATCATAAGCTCAAATAAACTCTTCCTTTTATAAGTTCCCTTGGTCATGGTGGTTTTATCACAGCAACAGAAATGTGACTAATACACCTAGTTACACCAAACATTTGCCAGGTATCTACAAACAACTTGCTGTCTGACACATACACAGACATAGGAGTACCCACATGTTTTTACCTGTCTAGCTTTATCTATCCAAAATGATGTTTACTGAGATAATTTGTAACTTGACTGATGAGTCTTTATCTATAAACTTAGTTTTACACTTCATTGTAGTAATTTATTTTACATCTCCTGAGATTAAAAAGGAAGAATTTGGGGGCTACAGACATGGCTCAGCATTTAAGAGGACAGGGTTTGATTCCCTCCACGCACATGGCAGCTTACAACCCTGTGTAACTCCTGCTCCAGGGAATCTGACACCCTCTTCTGACCTCCAAGGCACTGTATGACACGGGCAGACACACACGTGCAATACACTGTTACACATAAAATAAAAATAAATAAATAAATAAATAAATAAATAAATAAATAAATAAGGAAGAATTTCAATTTTAAGAAACTATTCAACTTGTCAGATTCAGGTGAACTGATCTTTATTTTTTTCCTCCTGTCAATCTATCTACCACATTACATGCTAATTAAGCATTCCATATTTGTCCCTACACTCAATTACAAGCTTCTCCAGAAAGGAGGCCACGAATAATCACTTTTTTGGTTATATAGAACTTAGCACACAATGCCTAACACATAGTGGACATAAGTTAATGTGATAATTCAATACATCATGTTTCTTTTCATATTTCAAATAATTTATCAATCAATAGCTTGCTTTCTTCTTTCTTTGGGGGGAGGGTTATTTTGAGATAAGGTCTCCTTATATCCCCTGACTATGTAGACCAGGCTGGCCTTGAACTCATAGAGATCTGCCTAACTCTGCCTTCCAAGTGCTGGGATTAAAGGCATGTGCCACTGGGGCTGGAGAGATGGCCTAGCGGTTAAGAGCGCCGACCGCTCTTACAGAGGACCCGGGTTCGATCCCCAGCACCCACATGGCGGCTGAGAACCTTCTTTAACTCCAGTTCCAGGGGAATCTGACACCCTCTTCTGACCTCCGCGGCGTTGCACGACACGGGTGCACAGACCTGCATGCAGACAGTACATTGATACACATACAGAAATAAAAAAAAAAAAAAAAAAAATTTAAAGGCATGTGCCACCATGCCTGGGTGCTTTCATCTTTTAAAGATAAACTACAAATATCCACAATGCAACCTACACCTAAGGCTTTCAGAACACAGAATAAAGGGTAAAGCGGACAAGAATGAATCTCTCAACTAATGAAGCTCCCTCACGCAACAGAGGTCCAGAAACACAAAAGATCACAAATGGCCAAAGTGTAGAGTAAGGGTCTGCAGTGTGTGGTCCTTGGACAGGACTCCTATGTTGAACTTATCTCTGGGACCACTGCAAAAGAGGGGAATGTAATATTTTAAGAGCCAGGAAGGAGATGCATGACTACATAGAAATAAGAGTCCTACTACAAAATCCTGAGATCTTGCTCACATGAACCTGCAGCAATTGTGTCACCATGCACAAGACGTATGCAAACTCAAGCAGAAAAACCCTAGCACAAAACTGTGGAAATGGGCAACAAGCCCCAATATTAGTCAAATAATTATTGGCAGCTGATTACTACTGGGGGAAGAAGAGCTGATCTTAAAGAGAAGGACTCTAGACAGGCTGACTAGACCCCAGTGGATGCACTTGCACTGAAGAACATCTGGAGACACTAACTTGACACAATAGGCCTTAACACAAATGATAGAATATATGAATTCCAGGGTGGGGGTTCTATGAGACGGTACCAGTGGGGAAGGGGGTATAAAGATGACTGACTGAGATGTTTTATTTGAAATACACAAAAATTCAATAAAAATTTACAAGAAAAAAGATAAACTATAGACATGAAAACTCCATATCCAAAAATTACTCTTACTCCATACTGAAAGAATATTAAATTATCTCATTACCTAATTTCCCACTCTAATTCTGAGCAACAAAACCACAGCCAGACCCTACTACTTCTAACTTCCATACTCTTGTCAGAGACCCTTCTGTTTCCTCATCACATGAACATGAACTATCAACATCTCTGACCTGTTCAGTTTTCCTTGTTACCCATATAACTCAATTTCCAGGGCACACTGACCCAAGAGCAAATTCTTGCCCTCACACTTAACAACAGTGACAGCAACTTATTTCTAGCCAGTTCTACATTGTGAGGCACATGAGTAATCTCTCTTATCAGTCCTTAATCCCCTAATGCAGCTTCAAAACTTTGTCCATGATATGCTTGAAATGGAACTTTTTTTTACCTTTTTTTTTGGGGGGGGGGGGAACAGGGTCTCCCTTTAGTTCCAGCTGACCTGGAGCTCCCTTTGTAGACCAGGTGGGCCTTGAACTCAGCAAGCCGCCTGCCTCTGCCTCCCCAGTGCTGGGATTAAAGGCATGTGCCATCGCGCCTGGCAATGGAACTTTAAAACCACTTCTTTCATTCTTCCACATTTTAGCAAAATGGGTCTTATAACAGCTCATGCTAATCTCTTCCCTGCCCCCTTTGGATACCTGGTCATTTCATACTATATACGATCAAAGTCTTTATATCCAAAGTTAGGTGGAATTGTCAAAACAAAGAACAAGTGGAAGAAGCCCTTCCCCAAAACAGAATCACAAGTGTTTGGGACTTTGGAATGTTTGCATATATTCTCTCTCTGTGTGTGTGTGTGTGTGTGTGTGTGTGTGTGTGTGTGTGTGTGTGTGAAAGAGAGAGAGAGAGAGAGAGAGAGAGAGAGAGAGAGAGAGAGAGAGAGAGAGAAGAGAGACATGGTATCTTGAGCATGCACAAAGACCATGAGATTTTTAGTCTCCTTGCGTTATGACTGAGAGCCATTATAGAATGCCCACTTGAAGCATCATAGATTTGAGTTTGGACTTGGAATGTTGAGCTTGAACCAGGCCTGGTGGTGAAGGCCTGAAATTCCAGCTACTCAGGAGGCTGAGGAAGGAGGAATCCAAATTCAAAGCCTGAATGGGCTATAAAGTGAGTTCAAGGCCAGACTGGGATATTTAGTGAGACCCTATCTCAAAATTAAAAGCAAAAGAGAACTAGGAATGTGTCCCTGTAATAGAGCACTTGCTGAGAATGTGCAAAGCCCTGTGGTCAATCTTTAGTAACATTAAAAAAGGGGCAGTGGGACTGACAGAGAGATGGCTGCAGCAGTTAAGAATACTGAATACTCGGACAGAACTTGGTTTCGCTTCCTATCACCTACATGCTCCTTCCTCTTTTGGCTCCACAGGAATTGTATGACAAGTGTATACTTACAAACATGCAAACAAAACACACACACACATAAAATAAAAAGAATGTCTGGGCTGGAGAGATGGCTCAGTGGTTAAGAGCACCAACTGCTCATGTAGAGGACCTGGGTTTGATTCCCAGCACCCACATGGCTGCTAAGAACTACCTTCAAGCCTGGCGTGGTGGTTGGTGCACACCTTTAATCCTAGCACTTGGGAGGCAGAGGCAGGCAGATCTCTGTGAGTTCAAGGCCAACCTGGTCTACAGAGTGAGTTTCAGGCCAGCTGGTGCTATAGGGAGTCCCTGTCTCAAAAAGAAAAAAAAAATGTTCAACTTGTATCACTTTTAAAACATGTATTCGCCTAGTAGTCAGTATACAAAAGATAAAAGGAATGAAAAGGGTTGGGGGAAAAGAACGATGGAAGGAAAGCCTGATCACATGAGCTTTGACTAGAATACATTTAAAAATATACAGACAGATTCCTGAGGCTGGAAAGATGGTACAGCTGTTAAGAGCACTGGCTGCTCTTGCAGAAGACCAGGTTTAATTCCCAGCACCTACATGACAGCTAAGAACTGTAATTCCAGTTTCAGGGGATCTGAAGCCTCTTCTGATCTCCTCGGGTACTGAAGGACATGGGTGTACTTACATACTCACAGGCAATACACTCGTATACATAAAATAAATAAAATACTTAAAAAATGTATAGGCAGATTCTTAAAGAACTCATGTATTGGTATTCCTACTAGAAAATCGCTTTGAAACATATTAATTGCTTTGCTGGTACCCACCTATGGAACCTTTAGCAGCAATGGCAACAGCCTCTAACAGAACCTGAATGATGCCCGCTCGAACTCGTGGAGAATCCTTCTTACGAGCATCAAGGTGTCCTAGAATCTCCTGGATCACATGGTGAGAATACTGAGCCTAAAGGAAGGAAATAGCACAAGAGGTGTGAATAAAAATGAACCTGAGCTGGGCATGGTGGCGCACACCTTTAACCCCAGCACTTGGGAGGCAGAGGTAGGTGGATCTCTGTGGGTTCAAGGCCAGCCTGGTCTACAGAGTGAGCTCCAGGACACCTGGTACTAAAAGAGAGACCCTGTCTCAAAAATCCAAAAAAAAAAAAAAAAGGTAAAACTAAAAATGAACCTGGTAGAATCTCTAAGAATGAAAAAGCATATGGCACCTATCCATTTGATTACAAGGACTAGAATTTATGAAACAACATTTATCCACCCCAAATCATTTCTTTCAAGCATAAAGAGATACTGAAAAACATCCTGAGTACAGAAAGCAAGTTACAAAATATTTAGTTTGGTTTTTAAATAGCAAAACAGATGTCAGAGAAATGGCTCAGTTGCTAACAGTGCTGGCCATGACAGCTTAATTACCTGGGGTTCTATCCTGGAACCCTAGTAAAAAGTCAGATGTGGTGACACATATCTGTAACCCTACCACTGCCATAGGAAATGGGAGGTAAGGACAGACCCAGCTACCCTGGAGTACAGAGTATTGCAGCAGAACACACAGAAAGACAGACAGACGAACAGAGACAGATAGATAAATATTATTTAAGTAAATAAATAAGTATTATCTAATCATAAACCAGTATCAAAAGAAAAATTTTATCAGCCATGGTTGCTCATGCCTTTAGTCCACCACTCTGGAGGCAGAGGCGAGCAAGGCCACCTGGTTTACACAGCAAGTCCAGGCCAGATGGGACTAAGGGACACCCTGTCTCAAAAAAAACAGGACAGGAGGAAAGGAAAGGACGAAGAAAAGGAAAAGAAAAAGGGAAAAGGAAAAGGAAAAGAAAGGAAAGGAAAGGAGAGGAAGGGAACGGAGCTGAGGGGAGGGGAGAAAAATGTAATTCTAACAAAGCTTAAATCAGAATTCACAATTTATGGAGACAACTTTATACCATATAAATGTATTTGATCAACTACACTGAATGATACTGGGTTCAAAAACAAATATGCAAACAAATAAGCAAACAGCATGGCATGAAAGGTATTTAACTCCAATGGAGTTTTTCTTTTATTTCTATTTTTCTTCCTATATATTTATTTACTTATTTATTTACTTTTTCTGAGTCTCACTATGGTAGCCCTGGCTAGCCTTGAACTCACAGAAACCTGCCTGCCTCTGCCTCCAGTGCTAGGATTAAAGCGTACACCAGCACAGTGCCCCACTATATTTTCTTTAGTATTTTTTTCCCCCTTCAAAACCTATACTTCAGCTGTGTCTAGGTACATTTGCGTTTGTCTGCATGTGGAGGCCAGAAGCGAAACTAAGACATTAATCAGGATGTCAATCACATTTTTTTTTTTAGTATTTTATTTATTACTTTTATTTTATGTGTATGAGTGTATTGACTGCATGTATGTAAGTGCACCTATGTCATACAATGTCTGCAGAGGTCAGAACAGGGCATCAGATCCCCTGAAACTGGAGTTATAGATGGTTGTTAACCTCCATGTGGGTGCTAGAGGCTAAACCCTGCAAAAGCAGCCAGTGCCCTTAACCACTGAGACCAGCCCCCCCCTTAATATTTTAATATTTCTCACCTTATTTTTTTTGAGACAGGGTCTCTCATTGGCCTGGAACTCACTGATTTGGTCAGACTGACTGGCCAAAGAACCCAAAGGATCTACCTGTCTCCGGGTCCCCAGTGCTATGATTACACACGTGTACTACTACACCTAGCCTTTTGCACAGGATCCACTGATCAAACTCAGGTCCTCATGCTTACATAGCAAGCACTTTATCAACTGAGCCACAGCTGCAGTCTTCAAAACCATGGATACAGGAGTATATCCATGATCAAGAGTGTGTCTACTGCTGTGCACCCTGCTATAGGAAAGTGTCATCTTCCAGAATCTTCATCTCTGCCTGTATAGGTGTATATCCATGATGAAGATTGGGTCTACTGCTGTGCACCTTGCTACAGGAAAGTGTCAAGTTCCAGAATCTTCATCTCTTCCCCACCAACCTGTTTCCAGGCTGACTACCTTTCTCTCCTTTGCATGGGTAATTTTATAATAAGAGGAATACAGTATACATACAGAAAATTTTCAGCCATAAATAAGCCATTTTGTTTGCAGAAAAATATATGCAACTGTATGCAACTCAACAATTACATTAAGTAATTTGTGGCTCATAGATTACATGTGTACATACACACATACAATCATATATGTTTGTAAAACATGAAGGTGAAGCCAAACTGTCTAGGGGAACAAAGGGACCTAACAGCTTGGAGGGATGAGACAGGGGAAGGCAGCAGGACATAGGGAGACATCTCTCAAAGTATAATACTTGCACGAAAATTGCCTTATGTAACTCAGTACAGTACTCATTTTTAAGAGGCTAAAAGCAAAAAACCCTTTTCATCTCTATCAACATATCTCATCTCCAGATATTTCTGACATTTCTACCTTAACATAGGTTCCTTAAAAACCTAAAGCAAGGGCTGGAGAGATGGCCTAGCGGTTAAGAGCGCCGACCGCTCTTACAGAGGACGCGAGTTCAATCCCCAGCACCCACATGGCGGCCGAGAACCGTCTGAAACTCCAATTCCAGGAGAACTCCAGTTCCAGGGGAATCCGACACCCTCTTCTGACCTCTGCGGCATTGCACAACATGGGTGCACAGACCTGCATGCAGACAGTACATTCATACACATACAGAAATAAATAAATAAAATTAAAAAAAAAAAACCTAAAGTAAAAACAGAGCTCATAGTTTCATGTTTATTGGTCTTTTTGAGACAGGGTCTCTCTGTAGCCTCAGCTGGCTTGGAACTCTCTCTGTAGACCAGGCTGGCCTTGAATTCACAGAGATCCACTTCCTCTGCCTCCTGGAATTAAAGGCGTGCAGGCACCCACCCTTATTTATTATTTTTATGTGTATGAGTGTACTGCCTGCATGTATTTAAGTGCACCTGTGTTGTGCAGTGTCCATGGAGGTCAGAAGAGGGCACTGGATCACCATATGGGTAATGGGAACCAAACCCTGGTCCTCTGCAAGAGCAGCCAGGGCTCTTAGGCACTGAGCCATCTTTCTAGCTACTATTTTGCTTTCTTTAAAGCAATGTTTAAACAGAGGAATACTACACATACACACATGCATGCACCCACACACACATACACATGGCAACCTGAAACTGAATTTTTTGCCTGGGGAACTGCATGCTTCTCATCTATGACCTTATGCAACTAAGTCTACCTCATTTAAAAGATAGCTACTTGACTAATAATGTCTGCCCAGAGAATATCAGTAAATGAGAGTGAAGACATTTTTAGCAACTGTATAAAATGAGGCTTTCCTAGGCAAACCAAGATACATGCTCATTCTACTTATAAGGAATTAGCTAAAAATAATAAAGCATGTAAAAAAGAATGCAGAGTAAAAGAGAAAACTGTAAATACTATACTCCATACTCTATGTTTAAGTCAGACTTAACAGATCTCACTATAATAAAATTCACCCTAATACTGAAGTTTAAAATACATACTAATTGATTAATAGCTTTAAGATAGAACATATTACAGTAGTTAAATGTGTTAAGACCCAGAGCCAAACTTGCCCAAGTTCAAATTCTGGCTCTATCACTTAAAAGCAAAATACCTCATTGTTTAAGAGAGTCCCCCTATATGTCAGTTTCCCTCATCTCCATCATTTAGATAGTTCCAATGGTCGCATTACAGAATTGAGGCAATTAAATGAGTTTCCTTGTATAAAGCACAAGATAAGTGCTGAACAAACATTAGATATCATTACTACTCTTCAACTGCCGATTCTTCGGTTAAGATATCACTGTTACCGCAAATACAGCAATAATGATGACAGAATAGATCTCACTTTCAAGTGTAACCAGATGCCAGGGTCTCCTGTACATACTTACATGCATTTTATGCACGAGTGCCATTAGGGGTAGGTTCAACTCAAATACTCTGTGCAATTCACAGTGCAAAGAAAGCAGGCTGAGTAACTTGCTCAGGCCATGCAGAAACTCTAACGAGTTCAGGAGTGAATCCCAGCCTTATCAATGTGCGATGAAAAGCTAACTTCTGTACTGCTTTTAACAACTTTATCTCCTTTAAGTAGTGAGGACATTTCATGCCATAACAAAAGTAAAAGATGGTGAGCTGGGGATACAAGCTCAGTGACAACAATTTCTCAGAGAAATTGTGTCAAGTGTTTCAGGCCAGAGTTTTATTCCCAGGACTGAGAAATGTAAGTGGTGATGAAAACACCTGAAATCCCAGCTGATTTTAGAACTAATCAGATTTTTTTTTTCAGATTTTAAGGAATAAACAAACAAAAACACAAAAAGTAGTCTTCTGCAGTAGAGAATGCTTATAAGGTTGTATAAAGACTAGCAGTTATTATCCAGGCATGCTGGCACATGGCTATAATCCTAGCACCCAGGAGGCAGAGGCAGGTGGATCTCTTTGAGTTCAAAGCCAGCCTGGCTAAACAGTAAGTTCCAGGCCACCTGGGGTTACAGGAAAACCCTGTCTCAAAAAGAGAAAACAAAAACAAAAACAAAAACAAAACTAGCAATTATAATACATATGCATACAATACCAATTCACCTGTATAGGAACAAATGATGCATGAATAAAATAACTGCACAAGACAGAACTGCACAATAAAAGTATCTAGTTCTTTTAGTAGATGCTTTTCATCTCAGAAAATAGGCAGGAAATAAATTAAGAACATATTTTGCATGCTACAGCTTTCTACCTGTTTAACAATATGTTTATCTACATAGAATAACTACTTACATAAACAAATGGTTAATCAAGTCTTACCTGAATAGAATACATTATAATCTTAAAGCAGTGAACTGCAAATTCATTAGGATCCCACAGTTTATGATGATCTAAATGCCTGAAAATAACAATTAAAAATTAAGAACTGGTTCTTGTCACATATTTTTTTCTAATTTTTATTTATTATTTTATATGCATGAGTGTACTACCTACATGTATGTAGGTGCACCTCTGTTATGCAACACCTGGGTACGTCAGAAGAGGGGATAAGATCCCCTGGAACTGCTATGTGGTGCTGGGAACTGAACTCAGGTCCTCTGCAAGAGTGGCCAGTGCTTTTAAGTGATGAGCCATCTTTCCAGCCCATCACATATTCTTGCTTTAAAACCTTCAATGATGGGGCTGGAGAGAGGGCCTAGCGGTTAAGAGCGCCGACTGCTCTTGCAGAGGACCCAGGTTGGATCCCCAGCACCCACATGGCGGCTGAGAACCGTCTTTAACTCCAGTTCCAGGGGAATCTGACACCCTCTTCTGACCTCTGCAGCACTGTACAACACAGGTGCACAAACCTACATTCAGACAATACATTAATACACATAAAAGAATAAAAAATTTAAAAAACCTTTAATGATAAAAATGCTTAACAGCAAAGATATTAAATCAAGGTTCCCATTTTCCAAAATATAGTACATATTCCCCGTAACTGTTGAGGTTTGTCATAAAACAGTAACAAATATTAGACTGTTCCCAAGATTTCCAATATCTAAATGAAGTGGCATTGGAAAGAAAAATTTCTCAGTCTAGAAAGGCACACAGATGGTCCTGGATGCATCTTTCTGCCTCTCATGCCTGCAGCTAATGGCATCAAATGTTTCAGATGTGGAAGGCCACAGACAAACTCAGGAACTGCTCATGAAAGGCAGGCTTTCTGTCAGATCAGATCAGAGTTCCCTGATAACTCAGGATCTTAGGAGACCAGATCCCCCTAAGAGAAAATCAGAAAGGCCTTCTGTAAAAAGCTTGCCTGTCTTGGCCTGGGCTGTGAAGGGAGCCACAGGAACCAAATCTTTCTAGAAATTTCAACCACACATCTAAGACAACCCACGATAGCTAGGGGGAAATAGTATGACATCAAAGACAAGTAGATGCTAGTTATCTAAAACTTAGTTTGAGGGCTAACATCTTGTATATAACAATCATCCCCAGTAGTTATAAGTACACTAAGGTCTGGGAACTAGTCTCCTTAGAGTTTTACACACAGTACATTGCTGATGCAATCTTTCCAAAGTAGATAGTATCACTGACTGACTGAAAAATCAACTCATGCACAAGGAAGGAGAAGTAGAGCTACAAACTCAACTGGGTGAGATATTAAAAAAAAAATGTTTAATAGCATTCCCATAAGGCTGTGGGAAAGAAGATGCAAGACCACAAATTGATTTAAAAATTTGATGATACTGATGTTTAATGCAGTTTTATAACTTGTAAATTCTTGTACGTTTTTGTATTTAAAGACTAATTTTGAACCCGGTAGTAAAACAATCTTCCCTAAATAAAGAATTCTGGATGTTATAAGCAAAATACCCTATATATGCTAAATCCATTACTACAGTCAGAGGGTAAAGGGAATATTGTGAATTTTAACAAAGATCACCAAAAAGTCCAGCAATTGCATAAAGTACTATACAGTATATCTGTCAATCATCTAAGTTAGAAGCACAAGAATTGAAAAGACTGCAAGATAATGATTACACAGAGAAAACTAAGCTCATAAAGAACCTGGGGGACAGTGAGTAAGGACCCATGAGATAAAATGTAGTATGTTCCTTTTTTTTTTTTTTTTTTTTTTTTTGTCTTTTTGAGACAGGGTCTCCCTGTAGCTCTGGCTGTCCTGGAACCCCCTATGTAGACCAGGCTGGCCTTGAACTCACAAAGATCCACCTGCCTCTGCCTCCCAAGTGCTAGGATTAAAGGCATGTGCTGCCATGCCCAGCTATATGTTTCTTTTGATTAGATTCTCAATAAAGATAAGATTTATTCAGAGAAGCAAATAGGAACTAAAGCAGCTGAACCATAATAGCAAAGCAAGCTAGGACAGTGGTGGTAGAAGAATGGAGATATAGGTCAGGGGAGGGCACTAGGTTCAATTCCCAGTACTGAAGAAAAGGGAAGGAGGAAGGAAAAAAAGGAGGAAGGGAAGAAGGGAAGAAGGGAAGAAGGGAAGAAGGGAAGAAGGGAGGGAGGGATGGAGGGAGGGAGGGAGGGAGGGAGGGAGGCAGGCAAAGCAAGGTAAAGGAAAATGGGCAATAAGGGAGGACTGAGCACAGAAATCAGTAAAACCACAGACATTAACCTGTTGACACTGTTTGCTATCTCACTGCACACATGCATTTCATATGTTGTAAGGAGATACGTTTGGTAAATGATGCACATGCTATGCAATAATTTTATTTCATATTTAAAGGGGAAAAAAAAAACATGATGCCCTGGTACCTCCATAATGTTACTTATACAAGTTAGTGAAATTCATTATTTTGTATGCTAACTAAAAATAAAAAGTACTTAATCTCTGTAAGAGAATTAACATACAACTAATTATATAGCAAAGTCACAAATAATCAGGAAACACTGCTGACTTACGCAAAAACTGGCCTAACAGCATTATTCATATTCCCGAAAGTTGCTCGGCCCAGGAGTTCTCTGAAGCAGTTCTCAGCTAGCACAGCAGGGTTTTCTTCTTTGTCAGCTGCAGTAGGAGAGGAAGGAGGGCCTAGGCGACTGAATGTGAGAGAAATAGAGAAGGCCAATGTAGTATTATAACTGTAGTACTGAGGAGGAAACACATGCTTTACTCCTCAGAAATGTAAAAGGATACTTACATTTTAAATCCCAATAACATTAAAGCTTAATTCTAACCTTCATGGACTTAACACCAGCAAAGCTAACTTTCAAATAGGGGGCTCTAAACTCAGCTGTTAACTTGATGCTAACAGAACATCCTTTATGTCAGCAAAACATTCAGGAGCTTGGTACTTGTTGCTATCATACAGTGTCTCCACATTTATAGCAAAATCTTAGCATGGTGTCCAGAGAGACCATCTTCAGGTATCCTCTTTACACTGTAATTGGGCACAAATCAAACATGAAAAGCCAGGACAGAGCCTATGAATAAAAGATAAACTTTAAAAACCCATGAACATCTCATCCACCTGTGCCCCTTTTCTAAGCCTAGGGAATAATCTGCGGAAGAGGGGGCGTGGTAGAATGTAAGGGCTGCGATTGGGGTGAATGGTGAAACTACAGCAATGTAGTCTGGACACTCATTTGATCAACTTGATTGAACAAACAACCTGTCACCCCCCACTGGATGGTGGGGCTGTAGGTGTTTGGGCACAACAGCCTGCAGATAGGTTTTGCATGAAGGATGCTTGTACTCATGGATTATCACTTATAGCTAAAAATGAAAAAAAAAAAAACTAGAAAATATGCAATGACATTTATGGCAGAATGCATGATCTTTGGGTTGGGGTGGGGGTGGGGGGGAAGGAAAGGAAATATGCCTGAACTGAATTTGGAAAATGATGTATGAATGCACAAAGCATCAATAAAAAAATGTTAAAAAAAAAAACCAATGAACACCTGTATGTGGAGACATTTCAGTAGAAAGTATGTGCTTTGTTCCACATCTTGAGATACTTTATACTAATTATACAGTAACAAAAAAACCACATTAGTGGACCAGGAAAAAAAACATAAGTTTATGGCATCCCATGACCTCTGCCTCTTACATCTCACTTGCTCTAACACTGGGCCTCATTGGAAAATAGCTTCTCAACTAGCTAGAGATTTTTACATAGTAAATATTTCATAGGACAACTTTAAGCCTTAGCTATAATACTAAAAATAGGAAAAATACAAGGTACTAAAATGTAACAGTTTTAGGACAGGATTCCAAAGCTGGAGACAGTCACACCTGGGAACTAAGCATAGTAAGTTTTTCTTGTAACTAGCACTAACTGAAATGAATGTGTGTTACCATTACCAAACAAACCTCATTTCCATGCCAACGTTTGATACTGTGCATCAATTTGTAAGTAAAAAAAAAAAAAAAAATTTTTTTTTTTTTTTTGTCTTTTTGAGACAGGATCTCCCTGTAGCCCCAGCTGTCCTGGAACTCACTCTGTAGACCAGGCTGGCCTTGAACTCACAAAGCTCTGCCTCTACCTGCTTCTGCCTCCCAGGTGCTAGGATTAAAGGCGTGCGCCCACACACCCTTTTAAGTAAATTTTAATATTTGTAACTATAGAATGAAACTTTTTTTTTTTTTTGAGACAGGGTCTCCCTATAGCCCCAGCTGGCCTGGAACTCACTCTGTAGACCAGGCTGGCCTTGAACTCACAGAGATCCACCTGCCTCTGCCTCCCGAGTCTGGGATTAAAGGCATGCGCCAAGACGCCAGGCTTAAAGATGGTTCTTAGCAGTCATGTGGGTGCTGGGATTGAACCTGGATCCTCTGCCAGAGCAGTTGGTGCACTTAACCGCTGAGCCATCTCTCCAGCCCCAAGAATGAAACTCTTTTAAAATCTGTTCTAGATGCTTCCTCTTCCAAATGCCAATAATCAAGGTCAAGACAAAAAGCCGAACTGATTAAAACCATTTCCAACTCAGGGTTACATTCTCTCCATAGAATAATGCAACCGTGGGGAAATACAGACCTCTGGTACTTAACGTGGAATCACTCTAGGTGCACTGGAATTTGCTGAGAAAAAGAAAATTATCACATATTCAAAGCTGATATTTCATTCTAAAGTATCTTTGAGAAATAAATCAGAAATAATGTCTAGTTTTTGTTGAAAAAAATAAAATGTAATAATTGGTCTGAGCAATTTCAGTTTCCCCAAACATAAACCTATTCTCCTTCTCATCTTGGGGCACGGTGGGCCTTTTGCTCTTGGGAACCCAGATTTCTGGAATACCCTCTTGGTCCAGACTCGCCCACTACATCCCTGTCTCCTGTATTCAGACCACCTCAATTTTCCAGCATAGCCTACTGGACTCTTCATGGTTGGTCTCCACCCCCAGCTTGTCTGGGATTTCCAAGACCAGTCTTCCCTAAAAAGTCTGGTCCCATCCACCATGCTTTGACTCACCTATAGCCTGAACAATTCTCAATTTCTGTGGCCCTGCACTGTGCCTCTTCTAGTCTTGAGCAAAGATCTGATTTTTCTCTTATCACCCTAGTTCTATGGACCTCCTTCTTAGCTCCCAGAGGCAGTGAGCTCTCTCCAAATTGCACCTAGACCGTCCCCCTACAATCAGACCATCTGCAGCCCCTCCCACTGCTGAAAGGCTAAGCTTCTCTGCCCCTTATGTAAGGGGCCAGATCTATGCAGACTGCCTGAGAACACCTGAATCCAGCATAGGCCTGGCAAGCTTTATAAACTGGGCTGTCCCTACTGACTAGTAGGAATACAGACTTAGAGGAGAAGACAAAGTTTATCTAACTGGTGCCTGACTTGGGCCTCTGCATGAACTCCAGAGTAGCTGGACTAGAGCCATCTGGTCCCTTCAATACAAATCAAGAGAGAACATGAAGCCTAGACCAACCAACTTTTCATATCCAATAAGAAAAACAAGGCACATCAAGTATACGAACAGAGTCAGACTTCAACTCAACAAAAGAGGCTTGAGTTTCATACCTGAATCACAAATGAAAGAAATCCACATGCCAAAATTATGACAAAAAATATATTATGAAAACCCAAATAATATTTTTCCCCAACCATACACCACCAGCCCTACAGAAGAGTTTGACAACAAGAACCCCATAGAAGAGGAAGAAGGGAGGGTTATACAAGGAAATTTGGAGACAAAGGGGAAAAAAGGGGCTAAGAGAGGTGGGAACATAGGAGACTAGAATTATCAAGGGAGAAATGGGAGAAATGGGGACACGTTAAATGGGGAAGGCATGGAGGAAGAGTTATAGAGAGAGGAGAGATGAACGATGTCTAGCTGAACACTTAATTGGACTTAAAGCCTACTCAATGGGAGGAAACTCATGTGTGGTACTGTAAATGTAGCCAAATACACATGGACGGAGAGGCCATAAATCTTAGAGAAAACCCCAAGGCTGTCACATCCCTAGACTAATGTAATTTCTTACTACATATACAATATGTATCCTTATATTTATAGTCAAGTATCCCAGTCACCACTTACCAAAGAAGCTTCCTTTGCACCGTACAAGGACTATTACAGTATACCACAACTGGTCACACACAGACATTGCCTGTGAATTGCCCAAGCCTAAGTGACACATGTACAGAGAAACCTCTACACCTAAGGCTCACAAAACACAGAACAAGAGATAAAGAGGTCACTAATCAATCTCTCAACTCTCACTAATGAAGCTCCCTCATACAACGGAGGGTCAGGAACACAAAAGGGCTCAAATGGTCAAAGTGTATAGATTAGGAGTCTGCAGAGTCTGGGTCCTCAGACAGGACTCATCAAGCTTCACTCACCCCGGGCTGGCTCAGGGACCACTGCAGAAGGAGTAGAAAGACTGTAAGAGTCAAGGAGCAGGTGCATAACCATATGAAGATAGAATTATACAACCTCTGGGGACTGTGCTCAGGAAAGACCTCAGCAAATGAACGAATGAACTTACACTGAAGAATGCCTAGGAACAAATGAAGAATGCCTTGCAACGAATGACAGAGTGTATGAATTCTAGCAGGGGGCTTGGTGGGGGGCTGTGGGAGGTTGCCAGTGGGGAAGGGGATACAAAGGTGATTAAGACTGACTGAGATGTTCTGAATGAAATACATAAAAATTCAATTCAAAAAATAAAAATAAAATAAAATGAAAATTTGGGGCTGGAGAAATGGCTCTGTCATTAAGAGCACTGGCTACTCTTACAGCACACCCAAGTTCAATTCCCAGCAATCACATGGCAGCTAGCAACCATCCCTAACTCCAGTTCCAGGAGATCTGATGCCTCACTCTCCTAACCTCCAGGGGCACTGCACAACACAAGGTGAACTTACATACATGCAGACAATACACATATACATAAAATTAAAAAAAAAAAAATTAGCCTTTAATCCCAGCACTCGGGAGGTAGAGCAGTTCAAGGCCAGCCTGGTCTACATAGTGAGTTCCAGGCCAGCTGGGGCTACAGGGAGTACAGGAAGAACCTGTCTAAAAGAGACCAAAATAGGGCTGGAGAGATGGCCTAGCGGTTAAGAGCGCCAACTGCTCTTGCAGAGGACCCGGGTTCGATCCCCAGCACCCACATGGTGGCCGAGAACCGTCTGAAACTCCAATTCCAGAACTCCAGTTCCAGGGGAATCTGACACCCTCTTTTGACCTCCGCGGCATTGCACAACACGGGTGCACAAACTTGCATGCAGACAGTACATTCATACACATACAGAAATAAATAAAAAAATAAAATAAAAAGAGACCAAAATAATAAATAAATAATTTTTTAAATAAAATTGTCGCACACCTTTAATCCTAGCACTTGGGAGGCAGAGGCGGGTGGATCTTTGTGAGTTCAAGGCCAGCCTGGTCTATAGAGTGAGTTCCAGGACAGCTGGGGCTACAGGGAGACCCTGTCTCAAAAAGACCAAAAAAAAAAATAAAATAAATAAATAAATAAATAAATAAATATTGTTATAATTGTTATTACATTTATTTGTGTGTGCTTATATGTTTGGGGGGAGGGGGAAATATGCCATAGCACATGTGTGGAGGTCAGAAGACAACTGGAAGTCAGTTTTCTCCATCTACCATGTTGGTCTCAGGGCCTGAACTCCAGTCATCCATCAGGCTTGGCAGCAACCACTTTTATTTTCTGAGCCATCTCTCTAGCCCGAAGCCTAAATTTATTCCTGATTCCAAAAGAAAATAAATTCCTAAGTGTGTAAGAATCTGGGGGTGGTGATGCAAACCTTTAACCCCAGCACTCGGAAGGCAGAGGTAGGAGGATCTCTGTGAATTCAAAGCCAGCATGGTCTACATAGTGAGTTCCAGGCCAACTTGGGCTATAGGGAGACCTTGTCTCAAAAAAGATCATAAAAGAATCTCTGTCTAGTAATTAGTCTACAGATTAATAAATTTCTAGAAAGAAACACATTTTTAAGCTCACTTAATGAGAATACAACTTACATCCTGACAGAAACTAAACACTCTTATCCTAGCAATCATACACAAAGAGATGTAAAGCAACACAGGCTTAAGGTTAGTACCATTTAAAAAAAAAGATTTTTATTTTTAATTATGAGTACATGTCTGTGTGGATATGTTATGTATGTGTGTAGTTGCCTGTGGAGGCCACAGGAGGGCACTGGTTTCCTTGGTACTGGAGTACAAGTGGTTGTGAGCCCCCTGACATGGGTACTGGAAACTGAACTTGGTGCTCTTCAAGACCAGCACACACACACTCTAGCCACTGAGCCCTCTCTCCTGCCCCAGCTCTACTACCTTTATGTAATACCTGTCAGCTTCTTCTATCTTCTGCATGTTGAAGAGAAGGGACGGAACAATCTTATCCATGTGCTGCGGTTCCCAAATGGTAGCCCGAAGTTCATCATTAACTGTCTTGCGAACCACACCTTGTATACCTCTTATTCCAGCAATTCGGATTCTATAAAGATGGAAAAAGTGACCCAAGAAAACAGGTTTACTTAAACAAGTGTACTTATCTAAGAGAATGATGGCAATATTGCTCTCGCAACAATGAAATACCTTAAAATAACATACAATAAGTGTATGAAATTAAACTCTTAAAAATCCAAATGGACATACAAAGTATGTCTGAAAGAGATCTTGTTTGAATACCACCTTTATAAATGAGTACTTAAAGGCTTAAAAAGCTATAAAATACAGAAATAAGGCTTTAAAAAGCTATAAAATACAGAAATATCTACTACATGCATTTATCAATAAAAACCAATCAGAAGTCTAGGTTTTCCAAGGTGATGGGAACAAACTACCATGACATCTCAAAGCAAAGCAAGGAGGATTTCACTGCTCCTGGGAGTGCTGTGCTTCTTCAGACTTGGTCCAAAGCTCCCCACAAGAAGAGCCCCTCACCTCTAGAAAGATAAGCTGCTTCTTTTAAAAGTATGTGTCTATAGACATAGATACATAATTTATAAGTAAAGCATTATCAATGTGACCCTATCTTTCATCATAGTTCACAGTTCTGCTACTCTTGTAGCCTCAAGCTCTTCTTCACTCTTCTCAAGAGTCCAGGGCTAGGGAGTGGAGGCATCTCAGTAGGCTCAGAATGTGCCTGGAAGACAGCTGACACAAATCCAAACGGTGTGAACCCAGTGGCCCATTTTTCTCAGGAGGCATTTTATCTGGTCAAATTTTCTTCTGTCCTATTGCCAACTGCTTCCTATTATTCCTATTACCTGAAATAATCATCACTTGCAGTTTTATTTAGCTCACCTAACACTGTCTTCCAGAAAGCATAAATATGTTTAAAAAAACAGGTGAATAGCTGGGCATAGTGGCTCATGCCTTTAATCCCAGCACGGGAGGAACAGGCAGGCAGATCTCAATGAGTTCCAGGCCAGCCTGGTCTGTATAAGGAGTTTCAGGCCAGCTGGGCTACAGAGAGACCCTGTCTCAAAAAGACCAAAAAAATAAATAAAAACACCAACCAACCAACCAAACAAACAAAAAACCAAACAAACCAGATGAAGTGGAGAAGCAAGTGAGAGTACTTTATAAGCCCTGAGTATATAATGAAGACATTCAAGAGTAGCAGAAAGGAGTATGGGAGGTGAACAGGAAGTGAACTGAAAAGATAAAGCCAAATTCTACGATTTCAAAGTATCCATACAGACTGCTTTGTAAGATACTGAGCAAAGGTAGGCAAGCCTAGCACTACTATAAAAAGTGTCTGTTATGCATAGCTACTCTCTGGGTGAGGAAAAGCACAAGGTGGTATAAAACACAAAAGTCTACAGAGTAGCAGGCAGTGATACCCTCATTGAGGGGCATAGGGTGCATGTTGGTGGCCACCAAGAGATACTTCAGCAATATAGCAGGCATCTAATCCACATCTAACATTATCAGTACTTTCCTCCATCAGTAAAATACAATGGTTATATTATCTAAACTTAGGAATGCTGTCAAAAGTAATTAATTCATGTAAACTGCCTGAGGCAAGCAAGCACCAAATATCAGCTGTTTCTGCTGTCTGTCAATCATGATGATGAGGAGGAGAAAGCTCATGATCTCTACTATAGACAGAAATTCATGGGGAAACTGGATGTACAAGCAGCAACCACTTGTATTAGGAAATGCTTTAAGAAAATCTTCAGAGTTCCCTCATCTCCCACTGCCAAAGTCTTTCAAGTTCTGTATGATTGGGTTTTACCAAAAAGGGTTACAAAATAAGGATCTAAGTTGGAACTTCAAAGTTATAAATCCACCTGGAGACAACTAAATGGACTTTCACTGGCGGTACAGACAAAAAACACACATCCTTTATCATCAAGCATTAATGTACTTAAGTTTCACAGTAATTCAAATGAAGTATCAGCATTTGAGGACTTCAGATGCTATACAATATTGGAAATATTTAGAACTAGGTAAAATTTCATTTGCACATTAAAATTTTGAGTTTTTAACATTAATTAAAAAGATGAAAATATGGGAGCTGGAGAGATGGCTCAGCCGTTAACAGCACCAACTGCTCTTACAGACGACCCGGGTTCGATTCCCAGTACCCACATGGCGGCTGAGTCTTTAACTCCAGTTCCAGGGGAATCGTACACCCTCCTCTGACCTCCGTGGCATTGCATGACATGGGTGCACCAACCTATATGCAAACAGTACACTCATACATATAAAAAAAAATTTTTTTAAAGATGAAAATATGTTCAAAAGGCAAGGCTTCTCACTAGGAGGCGATAAATACCTAAAAATAATGTAACTGTATTTTTTGATTTCTTGAACACATCATTTTATAAAGATCATTAAGGAGTGAAAAGGAGATTTCAGTACTGACTGAGGTGGCCAAGAAGTTCTGAGAGGATTAGTGTCCTTATGTCTAAGGCATCACATTTAGTAATGAAGAGTAACAGAACTTCAGCTGGCCTGCATTATAATGAAGAAAATGTATATGAAATCAGGGAGAAACAAATCATATCTGAAAAAAGTCACTTTTCAGCTTCCTTTCTCCAAGATTCTTCCTTAATTGTTCATCTGTATAAACCAATACCACAGCCTGCAAATTCCAACTAAAGCTAGTTAGTTACATTTCTCCACATTCTTTCTTGTATTGCTTTTAAAAGAAAATATGTTCCATAGCATATGGAATTAAGGATGATTTCTAAATTAAGGATGATTTCTTTCTTTTCAGGTATATCAGTAATGCACAAACTATTTTCAATAATTTACCAACATCATTTTGACTTTGGCTTATTTTTCTAATATAGAAATAACCTATAGACTCTTTGCAAATCACAATTTAAGTCCAGATTTTTACTAGGGTATATCTACAAGCAATGTCTTAAAATGCCCAAGTCAGTTTTCAGGGCAACCTCAACATGACAAAGATTTAGTAGGAAGCGTCAACTGTCCATTCAAAGAGAACTTACTGAGAACCTACTATGTGCAGGACACTATTCAAAGTGCTCAGTAATATAGTAGTCTCTCCAAACAAATCCCTTGATCTCCTGAAGTTTATATTCCAGATGACTGGTATATTAATAAATAACAAGGTAAGACTAACTAGAGGTAGACAGGATGGTTGAGATTCAGTAACTTAAGTAAGTCCAGGAAGAGCCCTCTGCGTAAAAGGGCATTGGAAGAAAAATCTGAACACAATGAGGTGAGTCATACTGAGTTCCTAAGAACTGCTCTAGGCTGAGAAATCTGTGTGTCCAAAGACCCTTAAGTTTAGTGTATCTAGAGTGTTCTGAAGACAGCAAGGAGATACATGTGACTGTGTTAGAAATAAAGCAGGAGGAGATGGCAGGAATTGAGGCAGGCCACAGGGAGTGGGGAAGGTAGTCTGAATTCTAACTTCATCTTGCAACTTCAGCTGACAGCATTTTCTAACACCAATGGAAAGGAAGGCTTCCTGCATAACTGGCATGTCCTTTGATAATCACTACGCAGCACAAACACAGCATTCAATACATTCTTTTACAGGATATTACAATAAATCATAAGGTAAAACAATACATACTCGGTTCGTATCTCTGGGTCACTATGACAGGAATGACACATGGCACTGAATCGAGATACAAAGAAGTCATAACGTCTGTGATAGGATGGTGTATCTTCTTCAATATTTGCAAATTTGACAAACTAAAAAACAAAAATAGCAATACGAACAATATACATCACCTTTTTCAAAGTGAGTAAACACATTCTCTTTATCTGTTACACTAACAAGCAACATCCAAATACGAAGCAAATGGAATACATAACACCAAATACTACATATGCACAAAAGGAACTGTTTAATAATGAGCTTTTAGAAACCCAAGGATACAGTAGTCTAAATAGTAACTATAACCATATAACCATGCAACCCAGCTGGCTTCCTCGGAGAAGGTGTCTCTGGGACAAGTCCTGATGTAAAGCTCTTTTGGGCTTCCTAGGTCCTGACAGCAAGGAGCTCTGTCAGAGCATAACCACTACAGAATGGCATTCTTCTTTTTTTGAGACAGTATCTTACTACATAGCCCAGTCTGGCCTCAAATTTAGGATCCTTCCATGCAGCCTTCCGAGAGCTGGGATTACAGGTATGAAGCAACCATGCCAGGATTTTCTTTTGTATCAGTGTTTACATTCATCAGATGATTATTTCTGTATACTAAATAGATTAAAGCAATAAACCTTTAAATTTATTTGCAACTTAACAATACATATGAATAAAACCTTACCAGGATATAAACTGGTAGCTTTAAAAATATTATCCCCCCCCCCAAAAATAACTAATCAAATATGGTACCAGAATAATTCATATTGCTAATCTCTACTGGACACAAAAAATGAAAGTATAAAAAAATTTGAAAAAATGAGATAATTATACTAAAACTATAAAATATCTTGGTTAGACCTAAACCATCTGTTTTCACATGATTTACAGTATCTAGAAAGGGGGATACAAATATAGCCCTAGTTCAGATTAAAGTGACAATCACTAACTACTGTACAGGATACAATGTTTTTATATCAGTTCTTTGAATCATTCCAACATCCTACAAGACAATGCCCTACCCAGATAGTGTAGACAAGAACACTGAAGGTCAGAGACTGAACCAGCAGTTAAAAGTGACAACAGAGACTGGTGAATGGCATTACAGTCTAGGGATTTGACTCCAATTCTCAAGACTGTATATTATATACTCAACATATGAAAAGAAAACATTAAACATATATATATATTTAATAAAACCCAGGAATGATGGCAGAAAAGGGTAAAAAAATAGGAGTAAAAAAAAAAAACCCTGCAAAATGTGTTTATATGTATATGAATGTGTATAAATGTAAAAACCAAAGTATTGAAAGACTGGTCTTGAATTCTGAATTTATAAATGTCCTGCTTTCATTTACTATATTTTTTGTAGTCTTTAAAACGTGCTGTAATAAATTTTACTTCTTATTAAAATATTATTTTTGTTTTATGTGTATGAGTATATTGCCTGCATGTGTGTAAGTACACCTGGGTCATGCACTGTCAATGGAGGTCAGAAAAGAGCATCAGATCCCCTGGAACTGGAGTTACAGACAGACAGTTGTTATATCCACCATGTAGGTGCTGGGAATAGAACCTGAATCCTCTGAAAGAACAGTCACTGCTCTTAACTGATGAACCATCTCTCCAGCCCCAATAAAAATTATTTTTAAAATAGAAAAAAAGAGCCAGAAATAAAAAAAAAAAAAAGGCTATTAAAATCTTCAATGTGAGGCAAGAACTTTTGGAAGAAGAAAAAAATCCTTCATTTTTGTGTCATTTATTGAGTCACAAATAGAAGCATAATCTGAGTTTATAGCAGGCAGCTTCTGAATGGCAGAATATAAAATGTGTGGCTCTGTTCCAGAGGAACCTTCCTCCCAGTCTGTAGAAAAGCTCTAATCCACAACTAGAAGTTCTCTAGTGCTAACTTCTAAATTCCTAGTTCTACACTGAGCTACATCAACTAAGAGATATCACTACAGATATCATAGGTAGGGATGGGGAAAAATGATATAATAATGTTTGGAGATTATGAACAGACTCTGGATTTGAGTGTAATTTAACAAGGGTCACTTGGGAAATGAACTAATGTTTTAGAGTTGGTGAGAACTTCAAATAAGAATCAAAGTTAGCACAGTGTTCTCAATGTTAACAAATATGCAGTAAAAGGTTCTACTTTTTTCCCATTTAAAATTTTCAATTGTGAGGAACTGAGGAGATGGCTTAGTGACTAAGAGCTCTTGCTGTGCAAGCCTAAAATTTTCTTAAAAGAAAAAATGAAAAAGTTAACCTAGGAATTAATATGTTTCAAAAGGTACAATAAGGGGTTAGCATGAACTCCCTGAGAGAGGGTTTCCTCAGCCTAAGCACTATGACAACTGGGGACGGGATAAAGCCTTTGCTGTAGGGCTACCCTCTATACTATAGGATGTTGAGCAGCACCCTCAGCCTCCTGGATCCCATCTACATTCCCCACTGTAGAAACCAGATGCCTTCAGACATATAGGGAGGGCAGGGAGGAAGGAGATGTCCCCTTGCCTGAGGACCAGTGCTGTACTGTAATGAACAGTTTAACTGACTATTCTCTCCAGACACCCGTAAACAATATTTAAGGAAAATGATTAACAGCAATGAGGTTTGAAAACAGGGACAACAGAAAATCAAGTAAAAATGGAACAACAACAAAAAAACCCTACACTTGCCTTGTCTTACTCCACAAGCCTGATGATGTGCTTATCCTGCAGTGATTGTAAGCTCTGGAGTAAGACCCAATATTGAGTCCCCTATTACATGTTACGATGAGGTATTTAACTCTAATTCCTCATACAAAAATAGGAATATATTTCCAAACTAGAATTATGAAACATAAAAAGCCTAGCACATAAATTGTTTCTCTTAAAAAAAAAAGACTCAAACCAAAGTTACAGTGTAACTATTATTTCAAAACAACAACAAAAAAAGACTTATTTTGTTTTTTTTTTTTCCTGTATTTCTGAGTATGGGGTGTACGTGTATGTGTACATGCCCATGCATGTGCACGGAAGCCAGAGGAGGACATCAGCATCTGCTCTAACACGCTCCTCTTTATTCCCTGGAGACAGGATTTCTCCCTCCATCTGTTGCTAGGCTAGTGGCCAGCAGTCCCCACTCAGGGCCCCCTGTTTTTCTCCTACAGTGCCAGGCCACAGGTGCACACAAGACCATGCCAGGCTTTTTCTTGGGTTCTGGGGATTTGACTCCAGTCCTCATGTTTCGGCAGCAAGCTTTCTCTCCAGGTCTGCTAACAGGATAGGATGGATGCCCTCATTCAGAATGCTTTGGAACCAGAAGCTTTCCAGATTTCAGAGTTCTTAAGATTCCAGGTTATTTGTTCAACTCTATGAAAGGAACATCTTTAATCTATCCTATCACACAGCTCAAAAAGTTGTGGACTTAGGAGGATTTCTGATTTGAGCTGAGGGGTGCTCAAATATAATTACTTAATGAATATTTTTAATATTTTCCCTGCATCAGTGTATATATGGGTATACTGCATTATCTTCCATAGTTTTCTTTTTGAAATAGTTTACAACAAAAAAGAAATAAGAATAAGAGGTTTCTAGCATAATTTCTTTTAAAATAATCTTTTTATTAATTCTTTGGGAATTTCATACACATATAGAGTGTACTTTGAGCATATTCACCTCCCAGTCCCCCTAACCCTCCCAGACCCACTTACTCCTAGCTTCATGTTCCCCTGACCCCCACACAATTCCTAACACAGAGGAGAAACCTAAGTAAATTACATCTACTGCTATCATACTGACTTGGCATCAGCATAGGAAAGTAAATACCAACAGATTAGAATATATAAATGCCATGAATGTATAAATATTGAAAATGTCAAATCAATGCCCACTATATTTGATAATGTAAGGCACTCAGTGCCATTAAAATTAAGACTTTCAACCAGGCGTGGTGGCGCGTGCCTTTAATCCTACTGGGGAGGCAGAGGCAACCAGATCTCTGTGAGTTCAAGGGCAGCCTGGTCTACAGAGAAGTTCCAGGCCAGTCGGGGCTTCAGAGAGACCCTGTCTCAAAAAGACCCCCACAAAAAAAGACTTTCAGAGACTAGCAGATACACAGGGGCTGGAGAGTTGGCTCAGCAGTCAAGAGCACTAGTTGCTCTTGCAGAGGACCTGGATTTGATTCTTAGCATTCACAAAATGGCTAACAACTATCCTAATTTCAGTTCAAAGGAATCCAACATCCTCTTCTGACCTCTGCAGGCAGCACAACACGGGTACACTTACATATATGCAGGCAATATACTCATACATAGAAAATAAATTAATAAATAAATTAATAAATAAAATAAAAGATAATACATCATTTGATTTAATGTATTCATTAAAAGTAGATTACTAGGGATTTGGTCTTTTGCTCAAATGCAGCATTAAAGTAATCCTAATGGCAGTGCTGGCTACAAGTAAAGAAACTTCCCGGAATGCACGCTAACTCCCCTGGAACCCAGCTATTAAATCATGTTCCCTAAACTTCCTTATCTAATCATAAAGGAAGCAGGAGGAGCCTTAAGTAACTATCCTTCCTGAAACTATACCCTTCACATCACCTAACTGCATTTGGAAATATCCAGCATCTACATCTGAAATAAATGGACATAATCACTTCAGGGTTTTTGAAAGACGGTTTTATTTATACATTCTTGCTTTTGTAACAATCCACAACTAGCAATAACTAACAATGCTATGTGCTACTGTAAGAGCTTAATGGACTCCTAACACACAGCAATCTTATGAGATGGAAACTATTATTATCCTTGTTCATATAGGAAGAATTGGGCCAAAGAGGTTGTATAACCTGCCCAGGCCACATAGCTAGAAAGTTGCAATTACGACACAAACCAAGACAGTTGGATACTGTATTCCACAGTGCCAATCACTACTGATACTTACTCTCCCTATACCAGAAAATAATTATCCCTAAACAGTATCAGGTCATATGTGATTCCAACAGTTGTTGGTAAAGACAGGGTAGGAACAGAAAACATTCATGTAGGCTAAAAAACTTAAAAGAGTTTTCTCACCAGCCATGGTGGTGCACGCCTTTAATCCCAGCACTTGGGAGGCAGAGGCAGGTGAATCTCTGTGAGTTCAAGGCCAACTTGGTCTACACAGCGAGCTCCAGGCCAGCTGGGACTAAAGGAAGACCCTGTCTCAAAAAAGACCAAAAAAAAAAAAAAAAAAGTTTTCTCAGAAGGACTAAAATTATAAAATCAAACAAAAGAAAAAAAATCACTGTATCTTGTTTTCCTTTTCACTATCATTATATATCAAATATTCAGACGTAAGTGTAGAGAGCTCCTCATCAAAGAAGCCCCTTTTCCAACAGATGGACACTGTTAC
>VZQC01000265.1:3709510-3735500 GCA_009823505.1 Rhizomys pruinosus
AAAAAAAAAAAAAAATAATAAAAAAAAATAAAAAAAAAAAAAGACATGACAGGGAAGCTGCATTCATGAAATCTCAACAAAATGGTTGCCTGAAAAAGACTTGCATAATGACAATACCAACTGACATGCTAAGAAGGATGGGGGAAATTTCACAAAGCAATTAATGGCTGCTGAAAGACAGAGAATCAATTTTCTCCATGGCCAGTCTGCCTGAAGGGTTGTCCAATCCCAAGTGGTCAACCCTAAATACACGTACATATGAGAAACACTAAATGCACTCGGTAGGTGTGCGTGCATGCATGTGTACTTTTGTGCATGTGTGTTTGTATAACAATAAAGAGATCGTGTGTGTGTGTGTGTGTGTAACAAAGAGAACGTGCATGTGGGAGCATGTAACAATAATAAAGAGATCATGAAAATGGGGGAAGGACCTGCGAGGAGCTGGAGGGGGAAGAAGGAGGGGGTCAAATAATGTAAGTACAGTGCTAGAATGTTAAAGGCAGAAGAAAAAGAATACAGTAAGTGGTAACTCAGAAGTGGTCTAGGAAAGAAGGAAGACACAAGTGGCTGTTTCATGGTTAAGTGCTAGGGAAGAAATAGTTTCAACAAATATACCAGGGTATTTGAATATACATATGTATAACATGGTCAAAATGGAACCCCCATCTCACATCAAATGCAAAATAAAATAGATAATAGCAATGGTTTCTTAGAAAGGATATTAAGGGGCTGGAGAGATGGCTCAGCAGTTAAGAGCACCAACTGCTCTTGTAGAGGACCTGGGTTCGATTCCCAGAACCCACATGGCAGCCAAAAACTGTCTTTAAGCTGGGTGTGGTGGTGTACACCTTTAATCCCAGCACTTGGGACGCAGAGAGAGGCAGTTCAAGGCCAGCCTGGTCTACAGGGCTAGTTCCAGGCCAGCTGGGGCAACAGGGAAGACCCTGTCTCAAACACACACATACACACAAACACACACACACACACACACACACACACACACACACACACACAGAGAAAAAGAAAAAGAAAAAGAAAAAGAAAAAGAAAAAGGATATTAAAGCACATCAAGGAAAAAGTCACTAAAAGTCAGATCAATGGAACTTCATCAAAATTAAAAACTTCAGTGGCTCAAAGTACACCATCAAGAAATTAGAAAGATAAACCACAAAACTAGAGAAAATACTGCAAATCATGGAGCTGATAAAGCACTTGTATCAGAATATATAAAGAATTTTATAACCCAACTATAAAAAGGCAATCTAATCTAGAAAATAAGTGGCTAATCTTTCTAATCTAGAAAATTTGTGGCTCTGTTCCAGAGGAACCTTTGTCCCAGTCTATAGAAAAGCTCTACTCCATAAGCTAGAAGTTCTCTAGTGCTAACTTCTAAATTCCTAGTTCTACACTGAACTATATCAACTAAGAGATATCACTACAGACATCATATGTAGGGATGGGGAAAAATGATATAATATTGTGTAGAGATTATGAACAGACTGGATGTGGATCCTTGAGTCACTTGGGAAATGAAGTAACGTTACAGAGTTGGTGAGAGCTTGAAACAAGAATCAGAGTCAGCACAATATTCTCAATGTAATAAATATGTTGCCTCAGTGATGAACTGTGACCATGGAGATGTGAGCCAAATAAACCCTTTCCTCCCCAAGTTGGTATTGGTCAGAGCGTTTTGTCACAGCAATTGAAGACAAACTAGAACAATTCTGATGAGCATACACTATGCCAGGTCACACAACCAGAGTTCATGATACATGAGATAATTTGCAATAAAAAGCTGTTACTTAGGAAAAAGCACAAAAGTCAAATAGTATGCAAACTTAGTGTTGTAACAGACAACACAGAGAAAATTAAACCGACAGGTACAGGTTCATTTACAAGTATGTGTTTCATTATGACTGGTTAATACCACAGACCCTATAAGGAGCAACAGACGGCACTGAAGAACCGTGTTCTGACAATTATCATCTATATTGGCTGTCCCAGTGCCCTGAGTGAGGAACTTCCTTTACTGGATACAATTCTACCAAGAGATTCATTCTTCCTACACCAATTAAAGTTAGTAAAAGAATAGTAATTTTGCTTACAGAATTTGTTCCAAGAACTTGAAGCTTTGGTTCCCCTGATTCCAGGAGCTTTGCCACCATATGAAGGAAGCTTTCTACAAATGGCTTGATGCTTTGAGAATGACAGGCCATAAGAAGTTGGTCTAATGCCTCCATAGCAATTAGAACATACCTAATTAAAAGAAAAACAATGTTAAAACATTTCCAGCTCTCCTAATTCTAAGTGCTTTTCATCAGAATAATGAAAATATATTTAAATGTACAGAACATAAGTAACTTCTGAATAAAACCATAATTCTCACTTAGTACAAATGATTTTAGATAAAAAAGTCCTCAGGATGAAGTATGCCAAAACTAGACAGTACTACTCTATTTTCTCCTTAAAACTCTCTTAGATCTACTCTGACATTACCTTTGAATAATTTGCTTCAATAACCATGGATATTTTATGTTCCCAAACAGCAACTAAAATAACACGATTGCATCTTTAACATTATCTACTTATATTTATAAATATATATATTTAATGTTTTTATATTGAAGTTTTTTGCAATTCAAACATTTCTCATTCCAATTTTAGACTCCATTCCCTTTCCATGACCCCCACCCCACCTGAGTTAATGCATGTTGCCATACATGTCTTGCACTTTTTTTCAGGCTTTTTAAAGTTTTGTATGCAGAGGTTTACTGTTTGGGGCTGAAGTTTACTGTTTCAGTCAGTTCTTTGACCCAGTCCTTTTGTTCTTGTTTCCTCCAATTTGTATTGCTCCAAAATATGCATATATGCTCTTCACGCATATACCAAAATTTTGACATCTGAAAGCAAACTGAATGTTAATTCCGCAACATGTTTAAGAATTCACATTTTTCGGGCTAGAGAGATGGCCTAGCAGTTAAGAATGTCAACTGCTTTTGCAGAGGACCCGGGTTCTATCCCCAGCACCCACATGGTGGCTGAGAACCATTTTTAACTCCAGTTCCAGGGGAATTCCAACACCCTCTTCTGACCTCAATGGCATTGCACAACACGGGTGCACAAACCTACATGCAGACAGTACATTCATACACATAAAAAAATTTTTAAAAAATTCACATTTTCCCCCTTTAATTTTATTTTACTCTCAAGTAATCATACATACCCTTCCCCCATATACCACAATTACAAAATCTGAAAGAAAGTGGTAGATTCATTCTAGACCCCACTATGGTATTCACATTATAATGGCTTAGTTCCTTTCAGGTAAACACACACACACACACACACACACACACACACACACACACACACACACACAAACGCTGCTCAGTTTACCTTACTACTAGGTACTTGGTGCTAGCATCCACAGATGAGGGCTACCATTCGTTGGTCATTTGTTTTTCTGGGACTGTGTTACTTCACTTAGCATAATGGCTTCTAGTTCCATCCATTTACCTGCAAAGTTCAGGATGTCATCTTTCTTCACTGCTGCATAGAACTCCATTGTGTAGATGTAGTACCACATTTTCTCTATCCACTCATTGGTTGAGGGGCATTTGGCTTGGTTCCAGCTCTTTCCTATTGTGAAGAGAGCTGCAATAAACATGGATGTGCATGTATCTCTGTGGTAGGATGAATCTTGTGGGTATATACCCAGGAGTTGTATGACTGGGTCAGGTGGTAGGCTCATTTTGAGTCTTTTAAGGGTTTTCCACAGTGCTTTCAGTAGTGGTGGTATGAGTTTACATTCCCACCAGCAGTGGATGAGTGTTCCCCTTTCCCTTCAACCTCTTCAGCATTTGGTGTCTTTTGTTTTCTTGATTTATCCAGTCTTATTGGAGTGAGATGATATCTTAAAGTGGTTTTAATTTGCATTTCTTTAATTATTAATGATGTTAAACACTTTTTAAGATGTTTCTCAGTCATCTTTATTTCCTCACTTGTGAAGTTTCTGTTCAGCTCTTTGCTCCATCTCTTGAGTGGGTCATTTGTTTTTTTTTTCTTCTTTGTTTTTGAGCAGTTTATATATTTTGAATGTTAATGCTCTGTCAGATGTATCAGTGTTGAAGGTTTCCTCCCACTCTGTGGGTTTTCTCTTCTCTTCACTGATTGTTTCTTTTGCTGTACAAAACCTTTTGAGTTTAATGACATCCCACTTGTCAGTTGTTGATTTCATTTCCTACACAGCTGCTGTTTGATTTAGAAAGTCTTTTCCTATGCCTATGTCTTTTAAGTTATTGCCAACATTTTCTTCTATCACCTTTAGAGTTTCGGGTTTCACACTGAGTTCTTTGATCCATTTACAGTTGACTTTTGTACAGGGTGATAGGCAGGGGTTTAATTTTATTCTACAAATGGTGATCCAGTTTTTCCAGTACCATTTGCTGAAGATGCTGTCTTTCCTCCATTGAGTCTTTTTAGCCCCTTTATCAAGTATGAGGTGGATGAAATTGTGTGTGCTCAAGTTTAGATCTTCAATTTTGTTCAACTGGTCTATGGATCTGTTTTTATGCCAGCACCAGGCTGTTTTTACAACTATAGCCCTGTAATATAGTTTAAAGTCTGGTATAGTGAACCCACCTGTATTGCACTTTTCGCTCAGTGTCACTTTGGCTATTCTGGGTCTTTTGTTTTTCCATATGAATTTAAGGATTTCTTTTTTCCAAGTAAGTGAAGAAACTCTTGGGGATTTTAATTGGGAATGCACTGAATCTGTATATTAATTTGGGTAGAATGGACATTTTTACTATATTAATTTTTCCAATCCATGAGCATGGGAGGTCTTTCCATCTTCTGATGTCTTCTTCAATCTCCTTCAGGGGTTTAAAATTTTGTTGTAGAAATCTTTGGTGTCTTTGGTTAAGTTTGTTCTAGGTATTTTTTGGGGGGCGTGTGCGTGCGCACGTGCGTGCGTGCGTGTGTGTGTGTGTGTCTCTACTGTGAGTGGCAATGTCTTCTTGTATTCCTTCTCTAGTTGCTTGTTGTTGGTGTAAAGAAAGGCTATTGATTTTTCTTTTTTTCTTTTCAGTTACTGATTTTTCTAGGTTAATTTTGTATCCTGCCACTTTACTGAAACTCTTAATCGTTTCTAAGAGTTCTCTGGTAGAATTTATAAATATTTATGCATAAAACTGTATCACCAATAACAGAACAAAGGACTATTCAATCAATTTACAAAACAATAAAAATCTTTACAAAAAAATCTCTTGTGTAATAAGTTAGATACAGTTTTAGTTAACTTTCAACAATGGACTATCAAACCACCCCTGCCAGAAACCACAAAAATGTCCTATCAGTAACAACATTGTTCTAGTTTGTCTTCAATGGCTGTGACAAAACACTCTGACCGACACCAACTTGGGGAGGAAAGGGTTTATTCAGCTCACATCTCCTGGGTCACAGTTCATTACTCAGGGAGCCCAAGGCAGGAACTCAGGGCAGGAACCTGGAGGCAGAAGCTGAAGACAGGCCATGGAGGTGCTGCTTACTGGCTTGCTACCCTGGCCCATGCTCAGCCTGCCCTATTATACAGTACACAACAACTTGCCCAGGGTGGCACCACCCATAGTGGGCTGGGCCCTCCCACATTGCTCGACAATCAAGACAATACTCCACAGATATGGCCACAGGCCAGTCCAATGGAGCCAATTCCCCAACTGAGGCTCCCTCAACCCAGGTGTGTCAAGTTGACACTAAAGCTATCCAGCACAAACATGGAGGCACAACAACCCAATACACTTGAAGAATGGAGCATTTTAACAAAGTAGAATCATAAAATGGCAGTACAGAAAAGTATTTACAATGTAAACTACAACGTTATCACTGTTCATGCATAGAGAATGGTTAAGATGGGATTTATCGATAGGCACAGTTATTACCAGTGGAGTCCCAGAACAGAATGCTGAGACTCTCTGGATGCCAAGATCTAAGCCTGATCTAATTCTCCTTCATTCCTCTGAAACTCAAGACTAAAACTGTATCAAAAATCAGCTGGTAGGTAGATCTTTGTTTTCAATTTAGACACTGATTTTTTTTTTCAAATAAAGTAGCACACCTTTAAGTTAAGAGTTTTTAAAAACTATTTTCAATTTAAGAAGTTCTAAAAATTGGAGAATATATAAACTACTCAAGAAACAAGGAAGAAAGAAAACAAATGACCCACTCAAAAGTTGGAGCAAAGACCTGAACGGAGACTTCACAAGTGAGGAATTAGAGATGGCTGAGAAACATCTTAAAAAGTGCTCAATGTCATTAATAATAAATAAGGAAATGCAAATTAAAACCATTTTTTTTTTTTATTATTTATTTTTGTATGTGTATGAATGTATTGTCTGCATGCAGGTCTGTGCACCCGTGTCGTGCAATGCCGCGGAGGTCAGAAGAGGGTCTCGGACTCCCCTGGAACTGGAGTTCTCCTGGAATTGGAGTTACAGACGGTTCTTAGCCGCCATGTGGGCGCTGGGGATCGAACCCGGGTCCTCTGTAAGAGCGTCGGTGCTCTTAACCGCTAGGCTATCTCTCCAGCCCCAATTAAAACCATTTTAAGATATCATCTTACTTCAATAAAACTGGCTAGGATCAAGGAAACAAATGACACCAAGTGCTGGAGAGGTTGTGGGGAAAGGGGAACACTCATCCACTGCTGGTGGGAATGTAAACTGGTACAACCACTGTGGAAAGCAGTGTGGAGAACCCTTGGAAGGCTTGGAATGAACTTGCCACCTGACCCAACCATACCACTCCTGGGCATGTACCCACAAGACTCATCTTATGGCAGAGATACATGCACAGTCATGTTTATTGCAGCTCTCTTCACAATACCAAGGAGCTGGAACCAACCCAAGTGCCCCTCAACTGATGAGTGGATAGAGAAAATGTGGTACATCTAACCAATGGAGTTCTATGCAGCAGAAAAGAAAGATGACATCATGAGCTTTGCAGGTAAATGGTTGGAGCTAGAAGATATCATACTGAGTGAAGTAACACAGTCCCAGAAAAACAAGCAACAAATGTTATCCCTCATCTGTGGATGCTAGCACCAATTACCTAATTGTATGGCAAACTGAGCAATGTCAATGTGATCTGAAAACAACTGTGCTCTTATATTGTAGAATCCCTTAAAAAAAAACAAATAAAGGAAAAAAATGAAAAAAATAATAATAAAATAAAAAAATTTTTTAAATTTACTTAAAAAAATTAATGTATGCTAAAGCTAAAGGGAACTCTATTAAACGTGAGTATATGCAAACAACCTGAGTCCCAGGAAATACAAGCTGCAGCAATTATACTTCTCTTTGTGAAGTATTTATTAAAATGCTTTTCCCTGTTATATAACAGAATAGGAAGGGTTAAATGGGGTGGGGAATGGAAGGACATGGTAGAGGAGAGTATATGGTAAGAGATAACCAACACTAAAGGCCATTAGAAATGCCATATGGAAAACTACCACTACTGAAGCTTCTTAAAATATATACACATACATTATAAAAAGAGATTAAAAGGAGTTACCTCTATAACAGGAGGACATCACCCCAACTGACACCACAGGCTAACAAAATAAAAGCCCAATGCCAAGCATGGACTCCCTCTTCTGAAGCTATTGACCAAGGGTCCTACAGACCCTCAAACGATGCTGGCCATTGCCTGTCCTCTTGGTTACTCATCAGAACTTCATGGTAAGACACTACTGCTGGAGATACTATAGAACAAACAAGGAGAAATCAAGCTGGTGCTGACTTTAAAGCCTCATCTGTACTGTCTTCTAGTGTTGGAAGGTGTTATGCTAACTGAAGAGAAAATTAATCAACCTTACCTAGCTGTGACTCCTGTGAGTTACAACAACTAGCCTGGCAAGATATGCTCACTGGTACAAGAGTAGCATGAACACTGACACACCCATAGGTTAATACATTAACACAGAGATCTACAAATAGCCAACATGCAGAGAATAAGAGGCTATATACAAAAAAAAGATACAAGCTGGGCATGGTGGCGCATGCCTTTAATCCTAGCACTTGAGAGGTAGAGGCAGGCGGATCTCTGTGAGTTCGAGGCCAGCCTGGTCTACAGAGCAAGCTCCAGGATAGCTAGGACTAAAGGGAGACCCTGTCTCAAAAATACAAAAAAAAAAAAAAAAGAGGTTGCAGACTGCTTATCTCTCAATAGGACACCGATATCAAACTTCTGCTTCCAAGGGATCACTGCAGAAGAGGGGGCGAAAGACTTCAAAAGCTATAGATGATAAATGACCATAAGGAAACAGTTTTCCAGTCAGCTAATCAGTTACTCATATGAATTCACTGCAATGGTGACAGTATGCACAAGTCCCATATAAGCTCAAACCAAACAAAATCCCAGAAGAGACATGGGGAAGTGGGTAAGAAATCTCAACCCTACCTGAGGAACTACTGGCTGCTGGGAGGAGAAGGAGTCTCTTTTAAGGATGGGGCTCTTGGCAGATTAAACCAGGCTCCAGTGGATAGACTCACACTAGGACATTTGGGGTCACAAATTAGACTCTACAGTCCATTTTATAAACATATAATAAAGTACATTATAATAAGTAGAGGAGTAGCAAGGGAAAGTGTGTAGAGGGAGCGATCTAAATACGATCAAAAATATATTGTACGAAAAGCACAGAAATTCAATTTAAAAAAAGGAAAAAAAACTTTCCTTTCCATTTATTGTCTTTGCTTGACTAGATGGCACAAAAACTTATAGGATAAATTAGCATAGGAAGAATTTTCCAGAGACAGGAGGTAAGCAGTAGAGTCCTTACCCAGAACGATGTCTGACAACATCTCTGCTCAGCCTTTCTGCCAGATAGGCACCTATTCGATCCAACTTCTCTGGAGCAGACACTGCATAAAATGTCAGTTTCTCCATATCAGCTTTAACAAGGCCATCCTGAAAGTAATGACAAGATAAATACATGATCTATATTTTCTACTATATTTATTTATTCATTAAAGTGTTGCCTGCTTTACATTTTCCCTTTTAGACTGTAAATTAATCCATATTTATGCTGAAACTTTCTAAGTATAACCTCTTTGTTGCTAATATTAACCATTCTAAATGCACAGAACTTTCAAGAAGCTAAAGAAACATTCCATCTCACTAAAGCAAAGTTCTCAAAGGACCTTCACAAATAGCTACCTCTCAAACTTTCAGAAATGGCTAGCAGTACACACAGTTTGAAAGATTTCAAACAAAATCTGTTTCAATTTAAACATTTTGAATATTATATGTAGTTTACTTCTTTACATATAACTCAATAAATATATAGCTTTTACTTAATTAATTAATTAATTTAATCTTTTTGAGACAGGGTCTCCCTGTATTCCCAGATGGCTATGTAGTTGGAGGTTGGCCTTGAACTCAGAGAGATAAGCCTGCCTCTACCTCCCAAATGCTAACATTAAAGGCTTGGACCACCACACTCAGTAAATATATAACTTTTTAAATGATTCAGAATTGCTGGTATCCTTATAAATTGCATTATAATTAACAAATGAGAAAGTACTATGCTTTAATAATGTATTTTTTAAAATATTTATTTTTATAAATATGAGTATTACCTGCATGTGTGTAAGTACACCTGTGTTGTGCAATGCCCACAGAGGTCAGAAGAGGGCATCACATCCCCTGGAACTAGAGTTATGGACAGATGTTAGCCACCATATGGACTTCAACTCTGGTCCTCTGCAAGAGCAGTTAAGTGTTCTTACTGCTGAGCCATCTCTGCAGCCCCAACAATGTATTTTTAAAGGGTAATATCAACAACAGGTCCCTTGGTGGGATAATAAGCATTTCATCTTTCTTCATCATCTAAAGATGATTCTAGGGGCTGGAGAGATGGCCTAGTGGTTAAGAGCGCTGACTGCTCTTGCAGAGGACCCGGGTTCGATCTCCAGCACCCACATGGCGGCTGAAAACCGTCTTTAACTCCAGTTCCAGGGGAATCCGACACCCTCTTCTGACCTCCGTGGCACTGCATGACAAGGGTGCACAAACCTACATGCAGACAGTCCATTCATACACATATGAAAATAAATAAAATTTAAAAAAAATACTTAAAAAAAAAAAGAATATGATTCTAGTGATTCTCCCCACCTTCATGCAAATAAATCAAGCATCACCCTTAATTTCTTAGCTAGATATAGTCCAAGCAACTACTGGATGAAATGAGAAAGGAGATGGGAAGATTATGTTGGATGATGAATCTATAATTAATAATTCTATAAATCTGTTTAATATCTTCATCTGCCCCTTGCTGCCTGCACCTCCCCCAGTAGTTTCTGGCTATTTTGTTGTTCCTTCAGGGAAGACGAGCAGCATATTTTGAACTTATTCTATTTTGCTCAAACTTTGCAGTGAAATCAGACAGCTTGGATCTCTTCTGTGCATGACTTCTCACACTAAGCCTACCTACCTCCTAGAAGTAGAGGCACTTTTGTCTAGTTCTCAAGTTCCTCTAAACAACCTTCATGCACCATTCCCACAGTGATCTCTAGAGATGGAGTGAGATGTTCCTAGCATAAACTCTTTTGGCTCACCATACTTATCCTTCACTATTGTGTTTGTCATATTGTTGTATCAGTCATTAAACAAATCCTGAGTGAAAACTACACACTTGGCACTGAAAGAGACAATAGGAAGAAATACTCAGCAAAGAACTGTATTTGTTCAGTGAGATCCCTTGAGAACCTTGAGACAGAACTATTAATTGCTTCCAAGAAATGATAAGACATGATAATTAAGGAAATCACTCAACTAGATTGCTCTTTGAAGGTAGGGACTATGACATATACACATCTGCATCCAAGTACCTACTGTCTGACTCATTTTTGATACTCTTTAAGATTTTGTATTTAGTAAGTTAAAATAAGAAACATGAAATATGAAAAGGGTTTACCATATACATGGCAAGGCTCATGGAAATTTTTTTTAACTATTTCATTTCACAAATGCTTACTATTTAAATAAGTGGAATCTGAATCTTTTGACAAAATACTATTTTCTAACCATTCCCCAGTTTATCCACTGTCAGCCCCATTACAAATATTCACAACTCAGCACTGCCTACAGGTTACAGTAGAGCAGCTACCTTAGCCTCCATACTCTATTTGTCCCTTAACTTCATTTCCCAACCTCTTGAGAATGTTATGATTTGACTATTCAGTCTACTGAACCATGTGAATGAAATTTCAAATGAGAAATCATGGCCAACAACTGAGTCAATGAGAAGCACCCTTAAAAACTGGTACCATTATCTTATGTTTTTTTCTCATATGCCAGAAGTTACCTGAGCTCTTTGATTGCTAACAGCATTTATGACTAACTTCCTAGATACAGACGATTGGTTAAATACATCTGATTAAAAGTAGAACACGGGCTGGAGAGATGGCCTAGCGTGGTTAAGAACGCTGACTGCTCTTGCAGAGGATTGGGGTTTGTTCCCCAGCACCCATATAAAGATGGCTGAGAACCATCTTTAACACCAGTTCCAGGGGAATCCGACACCCTTTTCTGACCTCTGAGGCATTGCACCACACAGGTGCACAAACCTGCATTCAGACAGTACATTCGTACACATAGAAAATAAATAAATTTTAAAAAGTAGAACACATCAACATTAATGTTAACATAACCAAAAAGTGGTTTGATTTTTTTTTTTAAGTCTGGAAATCAATTTGTGTAATATTTTCTGTCCACTTAACACAAAGTAAAAGGATCCTTAGACAGTCTAAGGCAATGAGTATTCAACAAACCAAATTGGCCTGAAACAAATAACCCTTCATATAAATGCGATTTTAAAAATTAAGTAGGTTTTTGCCAGGCATGGTGGTGAACACCTTTAACCCAAGCACTTGGGAAGGAGAGGCAAGCAGATCACTGTTGAGTTCAAGGCCAGCCTGGTCTACACAGTGAGAGCTAGGGCTACGGGGAGACCCTGTCTCAAAAAAGATCAAAAAACAAATAATAAATTAAGTAGGTTTCTGACTTTTTGGTTTTGTTGTTTATTTTGGCCTTTTGAGGCAGGATTTCACTGTGCAGCCCAAGCTGACCTCAAACTCATGTGCCTTCTGCCTTAGCCTCACAAATGCTGGGAGTAGAAACACACACCACTATACTGGCTAAATGCTACTTAGGAAAAAGGCAACAATTTGTCAGTAATAGTCTTCCATTATCTCAATTCTCTTCTTAAAAATGCACAGCCTATCTCTACTTGTTCTTCAGGTCTTAGTTTAGATTTCCTTTCCTTTGGTCTTCTCTTAAGCCCAAAGTAGCTATCACTATCTACCCAAGCAGTACCCTGTACTGCACTGCTCCATCACATTTTTCCCACAGTATTAAACTCGCTTATGTTCTTATCTATGAGCTTGCTGAGCCTAGAAATCATGTTCAAAACAGTATCCTGACTACACAGTTTATGCCACAAGTTCATACATATTTGATGAGTGCTATCGACTTTGCAAAGGAACATTTAGAAAAAGACAAGAGTTCACTTAAAATTAGGTATAGAAGTTAAGAGAACTATAAACATAGTAGTGTATGTGATGAAACACAGGGGTAAAAGTAGAGAAATGAAATCAGGGAAACCTTAAGGAGGTCAGCAGGGGGCAGAATGGGTCAGCAAAGAGAAGGATCAGTAGATGTAGATCAAATTACTTTTGGATCTTCGGGGAATATGTTGTCCACCAGGCGTTTGTAGCGAGGACGCAAAGCAGAACAGCAGCAACATACTCCTGTTTAAAAAAAAAGTACAAAGGTTAATATTATAAAATGATCCAGAAATTCATGTTTCTGAATACTGGTGGGCTATTTAAAGATAAGTTCAAACTGTCAACAGAAATAAGACATGTAAATTAAAAAAGTAAGAAAGGGAAATTTTTCTCTTCCTAGGAAATTTCACAGAGCCCCACCTCAAGAGGAAAAGCTACAGGCAATTAATGGATGCGGAGGGAGGATCAGTTTTTTCAGGGACCAGCTCCCTGAGATGCCATCTGATCCCAAGTGGACAGCCCTCAACACAGACACAAAAGAGCATCACCAAATGGACTCAGTACATTATACATTTACATGTCTATTTATATGTATGTATTATAATAGCAATAATAATAAAGAAAAGAATAAGAAATTGAGAGGGAGTTGGAGGACTAGAAGGGATGTAAATAATGCAAATATAACACTCATGCATGAAATTCTCCAAAAAAAAATTTATTTTGGTCTTTTTGAGACAGGGTCTCCCTGTAGCCCCAGCTGAACTAGAACTTGCTGTAAATTGGGCTGACCTCCATGTCACAGAAAGATCTGCCTGCCTCGGCCTCCTGAGTATGGGGATTAAAAGCATGCATCACTACACCTGGCTTAATATTTTTTAAGTTTGTTCTCCTCTCCTTAAAAGAACTACAGTTACCAAAATTTCCATGATTACACACACATCCTGTATCACATTTGGTCCATGCAGCAAACTCACGGGCCCTTCCTATCTGTATCTCCCACTGCTCCCTGTGCACCCACTCTGCTTGCTTCATCTCCTTCACTCCAGCCATAATAGTTGTCCTGCTAGTCCCAACTCAGGCACCTCTATTTCCTCTGCTTAGAACACATCATCTTTAATTTTTCATTAAAATTTCTAGTCAACCTTACTCTACTCTACTTTCTTTTATTCCAAAGTGTTTATCTCCCTCCCAACATAATAATTTTTCTAGTATGCTGACTGGTTATCTTCAGCCTCCCCTCAACAGCTTATATTTATAAGCTCAGGTGAAGGCTTTTTTTTTTTTTTTTTTCATTTGCTCACTAATGAATCCCAAGCAACTGGACTAAGACACAGCAGGCTTGCTAAATTAGCATGTGCACACACAAACCAACTGTATTATATCTACTTCATCAATGGTTTTGGTGCTGCACTTCCCACCTTTTTTCTCCTTTTATTTTTTTCTTTTACTTTTCTTTTTTCTTTAGTCTCAGATGGTAGTCCATGAGGAGTCATCTCACGGGTTGTACTTTCCACTTTTGCAACCTAGTTCCAATGTTCTATGTGTGGAACTCTAACACAAACACGTGCAGCACTGCACTCAGGACTTTGCAATGTGATTCACTCACCCCTCTACCAAGCCTTGCAGATGGCTATTATTTTCTCCACTAGATGAGCAAGGAAAGTGCTCAGGGAGGCTGATCTGCCTCAAGCCATACAGATGGAAACTTGCAAGGCACTGCATTTCCGGCCTAGTTTTGATGGCTTCAAGGGGTAATTGCCACACTAATTCAAGTGCAAGATAATTTGTAAATTAAACACTTCAGCTTTGTACAAATATTCCAAGAACGTACATGCCACACAGATTAAGAAAGCACTGCCACACTAGGAAGATCACAGTTAATTTCTGACCAAGACCAAAATAAGCCACAATAAAAGACAATAATATAAGGTTATAATGCGTATAAATAGGAGGCTGGCGTGGTGGCCCATGCCTTTAATCCCAGCACTCCGGCGGCAGAGGCAGGTGGATCTCTGAGTTCAAAGCCGGCCTGGTCTACACAGCAAGTTCCAGGCCAGCTGGGGCTACAGGAAGACCCTATCTCCAAAAGACAAAATAAATAAATAAATAATAAAAATAAATAAACAAAAGTGAGTATAAATAAAAAACACTGAAGAAATTATTCTAAACACTCAAAGATGGTGTAATACTGCCCTTATAAGCATCACAAGAAATGTAAGATAGGGGCTGGAGAGATGGCCTAGCGGTTAAGAGAGCCGACTGCCCTTGCAGAGGACCCAGGTTCGATCCCCAGCACCCACATGGTGGCTGAGAACCGTCTTTAACTCCGGTTCCAGGGGAATCCGACACCCTCTTCTGACCTCCTCAGCATTACACGAACCGGGTGCACAGACTACATACAGACAGTACATTCATACACATAAAAATAAATAATTTTTTTTAAAAACTGAATTTGGAATTCAGATTATTATGCTTATTAAAAAAAAAAAAAAAAGAAAAGAAATGTAAGATAAAAATCACTGGACCTACTCAGGTATAGAAATGGTGATGACTCTCCTGGTGAAGCAAATTCATAAGGTTTTTCCAGCTCAGCTGCAGGTACCTGAACATAATCCTTCATGTTGCAAGACTGTTTTCTAGCCCATCTTCCTGTTGCTTCCTGATCCTTTTGCCTACTGTTAAGGAAGCACCTAGTTCACTTTACTTCTAATTAATTAATAGAGCACACACGTAGTGGAGCTTATCTAATGTATCTAATTAATTAATAGAGCACACACGTAGTGGAGCTTATCTAATTTCTTGTTTGCAAAGCTATCTAGGACGTTGATAATATCTGTATCAAATTCTAGGAAGGACAATTAGCTTTTAAATAAGATAAAGTCCTTGTACTGCTACTATAATGAAAATAAATTTTTTCTAGAGTTTAAATAAGAAAGTAAGCTTTCTTGTACCCTTTTTCATAAAGCAGTCCTTCCTCTTACGATCCTAGCTTCTAATCCACTTACTTTCTTAAGCTATAGTAGTATCCTATTTGTCCCAATAAGCTCTAAAAATCAAATCAATAATGATTAATAAATGACAGTTTCCCCCAAAAATAAATGTCAGACAATATGATCACTTCAACAGGCAACATTCTTGACAATCGTTTTGAACAACTCAGGTTTTAACTTTAGTGTTACCAGGGACCTCTAATGAGGTGAAAAGGGACAGACTTTCTATCAGCAATTTAAAAAATTCATCAGTTTAAGAACTCTAGCTCTATGGCACCCAAAGCCTTTTATTTTTTTTTATTTTTTTTTATTTTATTTATTTTTGTATGTGTATGAGTGTACTGTCTTTATGTCTGCATGCAGGTCTGTGTACCCATATCGTGCAATGCCACGGAGGTCAGAAGAGGGTCTTGGATGCCCCTGGAACTGGAGTTACAGATGGTTCTCAGCCGCCATGTGGGTGCTGGGGATCAAACCCGAGTCCTCTGCAAGAGCAGTCGGTGCTCTTAACCGCTAAGCTATCTCTCCAGCCCCCCAAAACCTTTTAGAAGAGATTAAGTTAGTCATTCACTTAGTGTCAGAACAAAGGTTTAAGCAGTGATCTTACCACCTCCCCCCCCATCCCCCCCATCCCTGCCACCGGCCCTTTGCGCCGCAATCATGGTGTGCAAAATGTCCTGGCCAATGTTCTGAGGAGGACCTGCAAGGCAGAGAAGAGAAGTAAACTCCAGGTATTCACCAGCCATGCTCCAAAGTCATCATCTGCTTCCTGACTGTGATGATGAAGCATGTTTATACTGGCCAATTTGAAATCACTGATGATCACAAAGCTGGGAAAATTGCTCTGAATCTCATAGGGAGGTTAAACACGTGTGGCATTACCAACTGGAGATTTCCTACACAGCTCAAAGACCTAGAAAAATGTCAGAACAATCTAGTCCCATCCCATCAGTTTGGTCTCATTGTACTAACAACCTTAGCTGGCACAATGGACCATAAAGAACCAAGGCTGAAATGCACAGAAGGGAAAAGCTGGATTCTTTTTCTAGTGATGTAAAATATACATATAAATTAAATGCCTCGATGGAAAAAAATAAATCAAACCAAACAGTAATATTACAGCTCTACTCATACATGCCTTTGTACCACTCTCTTCCTCACCTATTCTCTGACTATAAAACAGATGTTATCACTGTACTAAACAGTCATATGTAGTAAGAACAAACTGCACTAGGAATAAGAACTACAGGAATATCTAGGCATGGTAGCACATGCCTTTAATCCCAGCACTCCACACATGGAGGCAGAGGCAGGCGGATCTCTGTGAGTTCAAGGCCAGCCTGGTTTACATAGTGAGTTCCAGGCCAGCTGGGGCTACAGGAATACCCTGTTTCAAAAAGGCCAACAAAACAAAACAAAACAAGAACCCCCCCCCCCCCCACACACACACACACAAAAAAAAAAAGCATACAGGGAATTAAAAGGCTAGCTATCTTCTTGACATGGGTTTAAAAGTTAAGTTTTAAAATAAAACTTGAACATTTGAGGACAAGAGATATCCCATGACAAATGGATCACAGCCATCACGGCCACAGAAGCATAGAGTAGAGAAAAAGCATAAGAAACCAAGTTTTGGGCTGGAGAGATGGCCTAGTGGTTAAGAGCACCGACTGCTCTTGCAGAGGACCCGGGTGCCATCCCAGCACCCACATGGCGGCTGAGAACCGTCTGTAACTCCAATCCAGGGGAATCCGAGACCCTCTTCTGACTCCGGGCATTGCACGACACGGGTGCACAAACCTGCATGCAGACAGTACATTCATACACATACAGAAATAAATAAATTAAAAAAAAAAAAGAAATTCAACAGGAATGGTGAGGGTCCCTAGCAACCAGCAGAACCACCTTACAGGGATAAGTGAGGCACTGAAACACATCTGCAAAGAAATGGAACAATGCAAACATGTAAGAACAGCTCAGGGAAAAACCAAAATGCATACTCTAGAGATCCACAACCTTGAAAGGAACAAATGCCGGGCTGGAGAGATGGCCTAGCGGGTAAGAGCACCGACGCTCTTGCAGAGGACCCGGGTTCGATCCCCAGTACCCACATGGCGGCTGAGAACCGTCTGTAACTCCAATTCCAGGAGAACTCCAGCTCCAGGGGAATCCGAGACCCTCTTCTGACCTCCGCGGCATTGCACGACACGGGTGCACAGACCTGCATGCAGACAGTACATTCATACACATGCAAAGAAAAAAAAAAAAAAAAAAAAAAAAAAAAAAAAAAGAAAGGAACAAATGCCCCAAAGGATACATGAAGATTTTGGTTACTAGATATGCAGTCAAATGAGGGAAAGAAGCAGTCTTGTCTTCAGGAAAGTGTTCTTTTTAAAAGGAGTGTAATCCATTAGAGGAGTATTTTATTACATGACTCTTTCCACCTGTAATTATATACCATCTCAGATCCTTTTGGTCTCAATTTCACCACTTGGGTTTTTATTCCCAGACACTTAAATCTTATGGGAAAAAAAGGGCAACACCAATAGAGCAATGAATGGAATTATAGCTCTAATTCTCTTTATCTATACATGATGGTCTTTTTCAGGTATTGCAATACTTTTCTCTAAAACAGGCACAGCACATACAAAATTCTCACATAACATACTTTTTGCAAGCTGTTGAGGTACCTTTTTTTAAAGTAGCTTTTCTTATTGAGTCAACAACTTTCTCCCTCACTATTGCAATTTTAATAAAAAGAAACCATTAGATACTACTCTCCTATTTAAATGAAGGTACCATATAGGTGGATACCTAGATTTAACTGTGTTTAACAGTAGCACAGTTACCAAGGACAAGAGAAATAGAACAGAATAACCTTGGCTTTAGAAAATAACAACAGATTTCATTTGAAATCCTCTGGAATCATCACTTGGCCAAAAAAAAAAGTTAATGCAAATATTAAAAGGAGAACATACAATGTTTACCTACAAATAAGCAGAGATCCATGAATAACATGGAAACCAGAGCTGTGTTCAGGGCAGAAAAGCACTCAACCTCTGCAGCACCCAAGGCATAGCATATGGCTCCCTCCTAATTCAGAGAATATATATCCCTGGACCTGAACATGACAGATCACCTTCAAATGTGCTAGGGTAGCAGCCATGGTATACATACTGCCTGTGATCCAATCTCTGAAGGCAAGCAGACTGCACAGAACTGAAAATTCAAATGGCATGATTCCATATATATGTACAATATGAATGTCCTCCACAGTACTTTAGCAGCACATTAGAATCACTAAGTGAATCAGTGTTCTCGTCACATATACTTGCTTACACAATACGTAAGCAATAGCTTTTCTCCTTAATCCCAACCATAATACTAGCATCTACTTTGTGGAGTTAATGTTTCAAAGGGAAGAGGTAAATTCTGTAATTATCTAAGATAAAGGTTAAAGATAAAGGTTAGAAACTATGATTTAAAGGAAGAAAAACATGAAAGGCAAAAGGCTGTACAGAATTTAGAGTAGAACTGGGAAAATAAAATATTAAATACCGAAATGCCTTAAGAGTTCTAAATGCTAAATTTGGTCTAACTGTTAGCTAAGAAAAAGTGGGGGTGGGAAATCACCCTTTAGCTTCAAAAAGAAAATTTACTGTCCAGTTAGGGCAACCTTGAAAAAATCATCAGAGACAGCTTTTCTTGTCTCTGGGGGGTATTTCAACAAGTCAGTATCTTGAAAGCTTTCTGCTGGAATTTACTTCTTGGAGTAAATCTCAGTAAATACATAAAATTGTAAAGATAGCCAAAAATATAGTTACTATGTACATTAAAAATAAATGGTAAAGCCGGGTGTGGTGGTGCACACCTTTAATCCCAGCACTCAAAAGGCAGAGGCAGGCCAATCTCTGTGAGCTCAGGGCCAGCCTGGTCTACAAAGTGAGCTCCAGGCCAGCCTGGTGTACAAAGTGAGCTCCAGGACATCAGTATACACCATCACATATGACTGTTCTGTTTGGTTCTGATGTGGGTGCTGGGGATCCATACTCATGTCCTCATGCTTGTACAGTAAACACTTTACTGGCTGAGTGATCACCTCAGTTTTATTATAACATAATGGTCCAGGAATTTCAAAACATTTTGAAATAGCCACAACTTTTTGACACAGCCAAAACTTCTCATAGTCAAAAATACACCTACATTAAAATTCCTACATAGAAAACATAAACATTCTCATGAAAAATAAAGATGAGGGGGAGGGCGGCCCTGGAGAGATGGCTCAGTGGTTAAGAACATTGACTATTCTTGCAGAGGATCCAAGTTTGATTCCCAGCACCCACATGTCAGCTAACAACCATCCATATAACTCCAGAAGATCCAACACCCTCTTCTGACATCCATGAGTACTGCAGGACATGAGTGAACTTACATATAAGCAGGCAATATACACATATACATAAAGTAAAAATATAAATAAAAATTAAAGATAAAGATGTGAGCAGTACTGCTTGTCAGAAATACCCAATATTCAAAGTGTGCAAAATGCTCACAACAAATTCAGAATAGCTATTAACAATAATGCCAATGAAGATGTCCCCTATTAGTAAGTGAAGCCAAAACTCAAAGTTGCAAAGTGACTGACTGACTGATTGATAAAGATTTTGTAACCAGAGATCTCAGAACTTATCTTTGTAATTCTTTAAGGAATAGTCCCATATTTGATAATATAATTTTTAAGGAAGCTTTAGAAATCATAATTGGCTTAAATGACAATTATGTATATAGAGTTTTAATGTTATTATCTGATTTGGAAACATTCAATAAAACTTGTTTAATAAAAAAATTTACAAAAATTTTTTTTTCAAAAGGGCTGGAGAAATAGCTCAGTGGTTAAGAGCACTGATGGTCTTGCAGAGGACCAGAGTTCAGTTCCCAGAACCTACATGGCAGCTAAGAACCATCTGTAACTCTAATTTCAAGATATCCAAAGCCTTCTTCTGGTGTCTGCAGGCACTGCATACAAATGATCCACATACATACATGCAGTCAAAATATTCATACATACAAAATAAAATTAAACCAAAACAGCAACAAAAAGAATTGCATGTAGCTACCATATAATGTGGGTTCAATGGCCCTAACAGACAGCACAGGTTGGCAAACAAAAAGCAGAATATGCCAGGAATGGTCTCCCTTTTTGTAGCTGTTACCAGAGAGATCCCACAGATCCTCAAACAATATTAGCTACTGTTTTTTACTCCATTACCCACAAGAACCTTACAGTAAGAACCTACTGTTGAAAATACTACATACCCGAATCACAGGAGAAATCAAGCTGGTACTGACCTTGACACTACATCTCTGCTGACTAGCTTTCACAGTACTAGAAGGTGCTATTTATGTTACTGGCAGAAAAAGATAATCATCAACCTTATCCAGCTTAACAAGCTACAATAAATGGCTTGGCAAAATATGCCCACTGGTGCAATGGCAGCAAGAACATTGAGGGAATAACCAAGCACCTTCTAATTGGCTTTAAGACCTGTTTCACAAGATGGAGTCTATACCTGACACTGTTATAGACCCAAGAAACTGTGGCTAGATAAATCACAGGCCATAGGGGCAAACCTAATACTATCAAACAGATAAAATATTAAACTGACTCATAATGACTTAACTGTTCTACTCACCAATTAATGCATCTTTCAATTATCACCAGAGAAAGTTCTTAGAGCAGATGGAAATTAACGAGACCAAGGACTGGTCAACATGCCCCTATCAGATCATACCCTCTCCTCCTAAAAGTTCAGAGTTCACTGTGAAAAAGGGGGCACAAGAGCCAGAGATGATAAACAGAATACAAAGAAACTGTGTTGTCTGGGCGCTGCGGGGTAGTTGCACACATGAACCCACAGTGTTTATGAAGACATGCACAAGATCTGTGCAACCAGATCAGACAGGAGCCCAATACGGATGGAGAAGGTGGGCAGGAAGCCCCAGTCCTAGCTGAAGATCTATTGGCAACTGACAGATCCCTGGAAAAGGAGAGTCAGTTTTCCTTGAATCGGAAATTTTTTAAAAAACCTGGCTTGGGGGCTGGAGAGATGGCTCAGCAGTTAAGAGCACTGGCTACTCTTGCAAAGGACCCAGGTTCAGGTCCCAGCACCCATATGGTGGCTAACAACTGTTCCTAACTCCAGAAGAGGGTCTGACACCCTCTTCTGACCTCTGCAGGCATTGTATGACATAGGTGCACTTGCATACATGCAGGCAGGCAATACACCCAGACACAAAAATAGTATTTTTTCAAACCTGACTTAAGACAACTATCAAGGAAACAGCTTGATTAAACCAGTATAAAAACTAAAACTTTAAAGACATAATCAATTTTCAAATCTCTTTGAAAGTAGCTTTCATCAGATGCAGGACAGTTATGGCAGAATGCAATATCTGGGATGGGGTGGGGTGGGGGAAGGGAAAAGGGAATATGCCTGAACTGAATTGAAAAATGATGCATGAAATACACAAAACAATAAAAAATAAATTTAAAAAAATCACAACATATACCTTATATGCTTAATAAAATAAAATAAATTGTAAGTTAATTTAATAGTAATACTTTGTCATTTTGTAATTTGTAGGTCAAGTAAAAGATGGTTGTATGGGGATTGTGGGTTTTAAAATTTCAAATTTATATAGAGTCTTCTTGCTCTAAGGTAGAGATACAAATCAAAATAAATCTTAGATGTCTTAAAAATAAAAAAGGGTAAAAATAACTTTCATCAGTTAATGTTTATTGTTATTTCTGAAGATTAAAAATTATTCATATGATACAAACTTAGTGATACTTTGATAACTAACCTCTACACTGGTCCTTGATTCTTATGAGAAACAATGTCGTACAGCTTCTTTTTGTGACTAGTAAGAGCTACCTGAACAGCAACTCTGCAAGAGGCCAGTTACAGTAAAGTCCAGAGATGGAGAGCACAAGTCAAATGTCAGGTGTCAATCACTACGCTATAGACTTTCAATGTTTAATTATGAAAAGAAAGGCACTTAGTAAATGACTAATGCCCATTTCAAAATCTATTTCACCTTGCTACTGTTAGCATTTTTAGTAAGTAAAAAGATACTGCTTCTTGATGAAAGCCAAAGGAGACAAAATGCAATTCTTCCTGCTGTAGGCTGTCAAATAGGTTAATAAACACAGGGTTCAAATCTCTTCTAATACTAATTCCCACTTCTCATTTTTATGCTTTGATACTTTACCTATGAATTAATTTTTCAAACAGGTAACAAGAAAAATCTATTCTTGGTAAACAAAACACTTCACTAAAACTAGAGGAAGGTTTAAAGTTCAAATCTATATTCACAATGAGAGCCTTTTATTTGTCCTGAGAAATCATCTGAATTTGGCATTTCCAATTTGTCAAAAGAAAAAAACAAAACAAAACTCAACACTTCCCCAAAAGTTTATATAAGGTAAAATGCAAATAATACAAGAAATATGAAAATAAGACATTATAACACATACACATCAAGAATAGATCACTATTCCACTGAATTTAAAAAAAAGAAAAAAAAAGAATAGATCACTAACTTATCAATATAGTACCTGATTAGATAATTTATAAAGTAATTAATAAAGATAATTTATAAAGTAATTCAGAACATCCCCTACAAAACACAAATTCTTATTTTAAAAAGTGATTAACAGTGTCTTTCAGCTTTATACACAGACTTATGTAAAAATCTAAAGTCAGTTATACTTTGCTTAAATAAAAAACACCTGTTTATTTGTAGTTCAAAAGGCTGATTGATATCCAAGATGAACCTGGGTGTAATTTCTACTCTTTCAGCCTTAGTTACAAATAAAACATTATAGTTTTTCAGAGTAAAACCAACTATATCCAATCAAGACCCAAACTTTCTCATTCCAGTGTAATGTTCATTCAATTTTGCACAGAATATCATTGTCTTAAATTTTTAAAAGTCAAAGTATTTTACAGATAACAAAAACTTCAGGAGGTAAAATCTACAGTAAATTACAAGAAAAAAGTTCAGCAATTTCAAATAGCACATATAAAACTGAGTTAACTAAAGAAAACAATAAATAAATATATTTCCCAACAAAACTGCCAAAACTGCAGGACAAAGTTTAAAAGAGGAAGTATAACTATTCTAATAGGGAGATTCTAGGCTCAAGCACATTAATTTGTAATAACAAAGCTGTCAGGAATAACTGGAGGAACAAAAGAGAAGCTCAAGGTACAGCCTCTGGGCATGGTGGCACATGCCTTTAGTCCCAGCAAAGGCAGATGATCTGCTGTGAGACAGTAGCCAGCCTGGTCTACATAGTGAGTTCTAGGCCAACTGTGGCTATAGGGAGACCCCGTCTCAACAATGACGAAAAGAAAAGGGCACAGCTGCTTTTTAAAAGCAATGGCCAACCAATTGTTGTTGGTTGGACTGTCTGTGAGCCCCCCCCCGAAACAGGGCTTTTTTCACATGCAATGGAATAAGGTAAGGTCATGCTAAATTAAGGTAAACCTCAAATTCAGTGATTGCTATCCTAGCAAGGAGAAAGGAAATAGTGGAGAAACAGGAAGAAAGCCATATGAAGACAAAGGAAGAGGGAGCCAAAGGAACTCCCAGTCCTGTTAGCAATGCCAGGACCTAGAGCAGGCAAGGGGTTCTTCCACAGCCTTCAGGTAGAATGGCCTAGGACCTAGTGTCTACACCTTGACTTAGGTCTTCTTCCCGGCCCAGAACTGTAAGAGAAAACATTCTGCTGTCATTAGAATTTCTACTTTATTTGTGGTTCTTTGTTCAGGCAGGTCTAGGAAACTACCACAAAATTTCATATGACATGCAGACCAATAAATTAATTCTCTATGTAAAACAGAGGTACTCTTCCTGTAATTAACTCAAACACTAAAAGAAAATCAAGAACAATTCAATATTTCAATCAAACCTAAACATTCCCTTTCCCATCCCCACAGTAGCTCACAAAATAACTGACATAAAGAAATATGGAATTTCTTCTCAAATCTACCATTTTTTTTCAATTTAGGTAAATGAGAATTTGTTATCTTAGTAAAAGATAAAAATGACTACACAATCAGCTCTTACCAAAGTTTAATAAATAGCATGGTTTTAAAATTAAAATATTAAGTAAAACTGTTTCATTTTAGTGTCTAAAATACATGTGTTGTAGGCTGAATTATATCCCCCTCTAAAATTTCTAAAAAAGTTGAACTCCTAACTCCTGCTACCTAAAAATGTGCCAACTCTGCGGAGGTTATCAAGTTAGAAGAAGTCATTAAAGTAGTCCCTAGTCCAATATGACTGGTACCTATCCTTTATAAAAGGGGGAACTTAAAGGCAGACAAAGGAGAACCTATAAGGCTAGAAACCAGGGCCTTCCCTCACAGTCCTTACAGAAAACCAACCTAGCCAGCACCTTGATTCAAGACTTCCTGCCCCTGAATTGTGAGCTGACCAATCTCTGTTGTCTAAACCCCTCAACATAGTCTTTTGTTATAGCAGCCAAGACATGTAAGGGTTCCACAGAGATACCAATTCTAAGTCCCTGGATACTGTGAAAACCCAGGAAGCTTTACAGGTTTCTAAATGGTTCCAGGACCTACTCTACCCAGAAATCCCTATTTCTATCTATCCTTCATTTACCACTCCCATTCATTCACAATGCACTCAACAAATGTTTGAGTGTCCACTACATTCTAGGTCTTCCTACTTAATCTCAAGAATAGCACTAAGAGCAATACTAACAATTACACTTTACAAACAGGGAATCAGAAAAGTGAAATAATTTGTAGAAAGTAACAACTAGAAGTGGTGTATCCAGTTAAGAATCCATTCTCTTCAAGAGGACATAGCGTGCTTATCCCTGAGTAGAACACTATCAAACTTCTGCCTCCTTAGGCTCAGGGACCATTGTAGAAGAGGGGGCAGAAAGACTGTGAGAGCCAGCAGTGGTGGACGACCACAAGGAAAGCGTATTCCAGACAGCTGGGCGGTTACTCTTGAACTCACAGCCAACTGTGACAGCATGCACAAGTCCCAGGCAAGTTCACTCAAGATAAAATCACAGACATGGGGAAGTGGGTAAGAAAGAAACCCCAACCAAACCTAAGGAAACTGTGGTCACCAATGGCTGCTGGGAGGGGGTGAGATAGTCTCTTACAAGGATGGGACTTTTGGTACATTAACTAGCCTCGAGTAGATACACCATAATGAAGGACACTTGACAACACAAATCAGACTCTATAGAATATATATATATATATATATATTCTATATTATAGAATATATTCTAATTCTATAATTAGAATTCTATAATATAGAATATATATTATAGATTATATATTATATTATTATATATATATAATTATATATATATAATATATA
>VZQC01000265.1:3735744-3816950 GCA_009823505.1 Rhizomys pruinosus
GGGGGGGGGGGGGGGGGGGGGGAAAGGAAGGGGAGGTGTGGGTGCGTGGGGAGGGGAAAGTAAGGGGAGGTGTGGGTGCGTGGGGAGGGGAATATAAATACCATCAAATGATGCTGTAGAAAAAAAAAATCACAAAAATTCAATTTAAAATGTTTTCTAAAAATAGTAAATGCATGTCTCCAGGGAAAAGCAAAAAAAAAAATAAAATGTTAAAAGGAAAAATATAAAAAAATGAATTTAAAATTAAAAAAGAAAAAATCTGTTCCCTTAGGGCTGGAGAGATAGCTTAGTAGTTAAAAGCCCTGGCTGCTCTTGCAGAGGACCCAGTTCCATCACCAGCACCCACATAGAGAGGCTCAAAACCCCATCCAGAGCTTCAGTTCAAAGGGAATCTGATGCCTTTTTCTGACCTCCGTGGTCACTGTATGACATGGGTGCACTTACATATATGCAGGTATTACATAAAATTAAAATAATAAAATATTTTCTGAAATCTGTTAAGACTTATTTTCTATACTTTCCCAAGATGGTGTTTAAAAAATGCAAAAGAGGATAAGGGAGATCTGAACTGTATAATTAGCAACATATTCAAAGTGTTTCACAGCTTACAAAATTATACTAAGCCAGGTGTGGTTGTGCATGCCTTTAATCCCAGCACTCAGGAGGCAGAGGCAAGTAGATCTCTGTGAGTTCAAGGCCAGCCTGGTCTACGTATAGAACTCCAGGCCAGCTGGGACTAAAGACAGGGTAGCTGTCTCAAAAAGACCAAAAAAGTTACACTACCATCATCACTATTGCTCTTCAGAGGTACAAGAATGTAGTGGATGGTAGAGAATGGAACAGTGACAGGCTACCTAAGAACTTGTCATATTACAAAACTTAACACCCCAGAAATTATGAGTTCTTAAATATCTCTACCAGTAAAAAAACATGCATGACTCAGGAAGAACAGGTAGGAGGATTATGAATCTGACTTCAGCTTGGGATACCTGAGACTGTCAAAAAAAAAACGTTAAGTGTGGAATCTCCAGGACTAAACCAAAACGGCCCTGTTTTCCTAGAAGACTGAGCTACGTAGGTAATCAAAAGTCTTGTGGACATGAATTGCCTTAAAATGGTAACCTGTGAAGTTTTAGAATTCTTTTTTCAGAGAGAGAGAGAGAGAGAGAAACACACGCACGTGCATCATAGGTTTGCAGCTGCAAACCCAGTGCCCCCAGAGGCCAGAAGAGAACGTGGGACAGATCCCTAGGAGCTGGAACTACAGGCAGTATAAACTGCCTGACACAGACGCTGAGAATCAAACTCAGGTCCTCTGTAAGAGCACCAAGAACCCCAACTGCTGAGCCATCTCTCTAGTTTGCAAAGTTTTAGAATTCTTATGTTCATCAGAACCATGTCAGAAAAAGTAGAGAGAAAGCCATTTTCGTGGTATTTCATTACAATATTTTAATAAGGGTTAGGCCTTCTACAAAAGCCTCATTAGAGAAGGCCTGGGGAGAAGAAAAGCAAACCTTTTTAAAAACCCAAGGTCTACAATCAGCTACTGGTGACAGCTCAAGTTTTGCAAAGACAACACCACGCACCCAGTCTCTCATCTTCAATTCATGTTTCCCGATCTAGATTAAAAACGCTGCCTAAACTTGAAAACACNAAAGACAACTAAAAGAGAAAGAGAAGCTTTGGTTCCTGTAGGAGACCTCCTACATACACAGTGTATGAAATCAGAACAACAGCTATAGGAAACAGTCAGCCATCCTTGCTACATTCACCTCTTAAGAAGGAAAAGGTGGAGTAGATACCCTATCCCTTTAAAAAAAAAATCACCAAATGGCCACTACCATCAGGAGGGCCTAAATGCATCTTAAAGGTTACTACCTCAAAACTAACAACAAAAAATTCAAGTATTTCTACAAATGTTTCACAAAGTTCTGGCAGTTCTCCATCATTATGCAAACTTCAATGCTAAAGCTTAAAGGCTCATTTTTATTTTGCAAGGATCAGGTGAGAATTGTTTGCTTTACACCTCGAGAATGTAGGAGACCTGGTAGTTCCCCTCACTCACACATAAAAACAGTTTTAATTACAGTCATCTGATACTGGCTGCTTTCAGGTTTTTAAAGTAAAAAAACATACTGTATATATCTTTTTAAGCCCAGACATAAAAATCTCTATTTTGAATTGAGAGATTTAGAAGAACTGGAATTTCAGAATCTTTCATTTTAGCAAGGCTCCTAATATATTTGGATGTTTAAGATCTACTTAATTAAAACCTAAGGAGGGGGCTGGAAAGATGGCTCAGTGGTTAAGAGTACCGACTGCTCTTGCAGTAGACCCAGATTTGGTTCCCAGCATCCAACAGTAGCTCACAACCATTCATAACTCCAGACCCAGGGAATATGACACCCTCTTCTGACCTCCGCAGGCACTGCAGGACTTAGGTATGCTTATATACATGCAGACAATATACTCATACACATAAAATAATAAAATAAAACCAAGGAGAATGGAAGTAGAAAATCTGGGAATTGCTTTTGTGCGGGACCCGGGCGCTGGGCCAGAGGGTTCGGAGAGTCGGGACAGAGCCAGAACGGCTGCACCTTTGGGGCGGCTACCCAGAAGTCACCTGGGCAAGTAGCTTTGGAGCTGGGTTATTCCCCGGGCCAGAGGCCTTTTGTGCGGGACCCGGGCGCTGGGCCAGAGGGTCCGGAGGGTCAGGACAGGGCCAGAGCAGCTGCACCTTTGGGCAGGCTGCCGGGGTGTGGGCTAGATCAAGCATATGATCCTCCCGCCCCGCCATCGGAGAGAATCCAAGTGGACTCTTTTTTCTTGGAGAACCTTCAGAACAAGAAGAGAAGAGTGCTTTGGCTTCCAATATCCAATATAGCAACAAAATTGAAAAGTAGACAAGTCCATACTCCATAAACAAGGAGGAAGAAAGGGAACAACAACAAAAAAAAGGCATCTGAAGGAGGAAAGCAAAACCATCCGCTGTTTGTGATCTAAACCACAAAAGGGAAACCCACATGCCAGGGACACGATGAAGGGACAACATGGGAAAGGCACAGGATAATCCTGCACCAAGCTCTACCAAACCTGTAGGAGACAGCTACAATGGGAACCCCTTGGAGGAGAACCAAGGAACAGATCTTAGAGGAATAATTACAGACCTATGCAGAGAAATTAAAGAACATAAAGAGGAATTCAGAGAACTAAAGAGATAGAATGAAAAACTCAAAAAGGACCTAGAGGGAACAATTTGACAACTTCAGAAAGAACTAAAGGAACAGGACCCAACAACTCCACGCAATGACATAGAGGGAGAAAAAACACAACACTCCAAAAGTGAAGTAGAACACTGAAAAAGAGGCATACCAACGAAGAAGTAAGGACGCACCAAGAGAGAGATCTAGGAGCACCAAGAAGAGAATTGAGAAGCTCAAAGGACAGAAATGAAGTACTAGAAGGAAAGAAAACAAGGAATGAACCGGAAAAAAGGAATGTTAGAACACGAACTTCCAATCAAGAAGGAAAGGAAATGGAAAAAAGCCCTCTCACGCAGAGTGTGGAGGAAGCAGAACAAAGAATACTAGACCTGGAAGATAACACGAGCAATTAAATAGCTCAAATAAAGACTACGACAAATTTAAAAATTACAACAAAAGTGGAACAACCATGGAAAATATGGGACATTATTTGAAAAGGTCAAAAGTCGAATCATAGGAGTAGAGGCGAAGGAAAGAAATCTCAAGAGAAGAATAGGTATGGATACAGATCATCGACCAGAACTAATAGATTGAAACTTCCGAAAACTAAACTAGACAAACCAACGCAAATACAAGAAGCACATAACAAACCTCCCAAACAAACAAGATCAGAAAAGAAGCTCCCAACGCCATATCATAGTTAAAATGCTAGATAGCCCAAAAACAAAGACAAATCTAGAGAGGCCAAGAAAAGAAAAACCAACGTCACATACCAAAGTGGGAACCCCATCACGAACATTTACAGAATTGACTTTGCGCCTCAAGCATGAAAAACTCAAACGCAACGACTTAGAGCAAAGCCTTCCTAGTGTTAAAAGACTATAGATGTGCACGCCAGAAACTTTACCAGCATAAAAGCATATCGACTTAACTCTGAAGACGAGAGAAAAAATTTACCATGCGCTAATAAACAATGATGGAATACATGTCGGAAAACCAACTCTCATAAAATACCTTGAAGCACATACAAAGGGCAGAAGAGAAGGAGCCAACATCCTCAAACACCTAGGAGAAAGAAGTAACTAATAAAAACATAACCATAGGAGCAAAATCAGAGGCTAGAAGCCCAAAATGGATAATTGAAAATGAAAGAATAGCAACGAACAATTTCCATCTATAATCTTAAAATATTTATAACCTTAAATATTGATGGTCTAAAACTCCTCCAATCAATAATGGACTGGAGAATGGATTAGGAGACACAAACCATCTATATGCTGTCTTACAAGAAACCCATTATCGAGTTTCAAGGATAGGCACAAATAAGGTGAAGAGGAGAGCAAAAAATAATTCCAAGCAAATGTACAAAACAAGAGGTGAGTGGCCGTTCTATATCAGAGGAAAATAGACTTCAGTCAGTAAAAAGAAATCAAAGAGACAAATGAGAGCCATTACATATCTTTATTAAAAGAAACATAACTGACGATGATGATTTCACGATCATAACATAATATATGCACCCAAGCATCAGGCACCAAATCCTTTATATAAAGTTACAATTACTTCAGAGTCTCAAGGCACAGGATATAACCCCAGCACACTAATACTAGAAGGACTTCAATATACCCATTAAGTCCCCTAGACATAGCTGTCAGACACGGACAAAGGATAAACAGAGAGATATATCGGAACTAAATTGACACAATTACAGCAAATGTGATACCTCACAGACACTATCGAATATTTCACCAACACGTCCAGAGAATTTTACACTTTCTACTCGCACCTCATGGAGCATTCTCCAAAATAGCATATACATTGGACACAGGACAAAACTCAACAAACTATAAAAAGATTTAATAATATTCACTGCATTCTATCAGCACCACAGTGCAATAAAACTTCATATTCACACCCGAAAAAGCTACCTATCCTATAGGAACACATGGAGACTAAACAACACTCTCCTGAATAATGGAATGGGTCAAGGAAGCAATAGAATAGAAAGAAAATATGCTAAACAATGAAAACAAAAAATTAGCGGAACTTAAAAGCAGTCTGACAGATAATTAATGCTCAATTAAAACAACGACAGACACAAACTATGGATCAATTAACATGCAGTCCTAAGAAATTATTAGCTCTAAAGCACAGAAAAAAACAAATGAACACATATGAATATCAACACGCACAAAAATAAAAAAAAAAAAAAAAAAAAAAAAAAAAAAAAAAAAAAAAAAAAAAAAAAAAAAAAAAAAAAAAAAAAAAAAAAAAAAAAAAACATACAAAAAAAAAAAATCAAATGAATCCCAAAAGTTGGTTCTTTGTAGGAGAATAAATCAAGATAGATAGACCTCTAGCCGAACCAAAAGAAAGATGGGAAACAACTCCAAATAATAGACTTTGATGAAAGGGAAATATGTCAACAAAAAGACAATGAAAGATCAGAAGATATAATGGAATACCTTCAAAACACTTAATGTCTATCTATAGTTTGAAAACCTAGAAAATGGAATGACTATCTGAATCCTGGGAATCACCAAAGCTCAACCAAAGAAGAGATAACAGCTAAAAAGACCTAACAAATTAAGTACAGGAAGAACATATAGAAGATGTAATAATCTAGCCTCCAACCAAAAAATGTCCAGGCCCAGACGGTTTCATGAGTAATTTATAAAATATTTCGAAAAGGACTTTAGCAAACCGTTACTACATTAAATTGTTTAAAGTGATTAACAACATGGAGGGAGATTCTCCCAAGATGTCCTTCTATGAAGCCAAGCATCACAGACTATAGCCACAAACCAGGTGAAAGATACACCAAAAAGATGAGACTATAGACCCATCTCCCATGAACACAGATGCCATAGAAATCCAAACGGATTGCTGGGAATGAATCACATCACACTAGAAAAGCTCGTACGAGCATTGACAAACGAAAATTATACCACCATGACAAGGAGCATTGTTCAGTACCGAAATCAGGGATTAAATAGAAAGTCAATTACAACTAAACATGATAAATAGGAACTAAGGACATACAAACCACACCATTCATTTCAATTGATTGCGGGCAGAAAGCCTTGACAAAATCCAGCAACCCATTCATGCTTAAAGATCCTGCGATGGATAATATTGGTCGTGGAGGTACCAATTCCTCAATGATATTATAAGCCTATACTACCAGGAAATACCCAGCAAGCCATACATCCTAATGGGGATAATGACAGAAGCATTCCCCTTGAAAGTCAAGGAACCGGGCAAGGCTGCCCCTGTCACCACTCCTTTTCAATATAGTGCTTGGAAACCCTGCTGAGGGCAATAAGGCAAGAAAAGGAAATAAAGAGTTTAATTGGAAAAAAGAGTAAGCTACCCGTCCGCTTTTTGCTGCATGATATGATTGATCTACTTAGGGACGCTAAGAAAGACTCACCAGAAAAAACTTCCCAAACACCTAGGAGAACAGATTAAGAGTTCTTTAGGTAAAAGGGACTCAAAGAATACAAAAGAAAATAAAAATCTTAGAAAAATGCAAGGTCACTTTCTCAAAAAACCAACAAATGCATAATTGAAAGAGAAGGAAAAAAAACTAACAACGAGAAACCCTTCCCACTCACAATAGCCTCAAAAAAATAAAATACCTAGGAACACAAAACCAATCACCAAGACACCCAAGAGATCCTTACAACAAAAACTTTAAACCACTGAAAAAAGGAAATTGAGGAAGACATCAAAAAGATGGGAAACTCCATGATCCAGCGGATGGAGAGAAATAAAGTATAGTAAAAAAAATGTGAATCCAATCCACTACCCAACACTAGTATACGGAATATATAAATGCACATCACGCAATCAGAAGCCCCAAGAAGTTTCTTCAACAGACTTGGAAAAAAAAAATCCTCAATTTCATTTGGAAAAACAAAAGACCCCGAATAGCCAAAGCAACCCTGAGTGAAAAGAGCATACGGGTGGGATTCTATACCAGACATCAACTATACTACAGGGCTATAGTCATCGAAAATACAAGCCCCAGGTACTCACAAAAACAGACAGATGACCAATGGAATAAAAAATGAATCCAAACTGAGCTCAATACACAATTTCAGCCACCTCATATTACAATGAGACAAAAAGTTAGGCAGGAAAACACATCAGCAAATGGTGTTGGCAAAACTGGATCACCACTTGTAGAAGAAATGAAAGTAAACTACCCTATCTCTACACTGTGTACAAAAGTCAACTCCAATTGACCAAAGACCTCTCAACATGAAACCCCAAACTCTGGAAGTGATTGAAGAAAACTTGCAGGAGACTACAAGACATAGGCGTAGGAAAAGACTTCCTAAATCAGACAGCCGATGCACGAAAAAATAAGATCGTATAATTGACAAAAGGGACCTCATTAAAACTCCAAAAGTTTCTGTTACAATCCAAAAGAAACACGTAAAGGAAGTGAGAAAACCCACAGAGTGGGAGGAAACTTCTACATGATACATCTGACCAAAAGCATTAATTCCAGAGTATACAAGCTACTCAAAAAACAAAGAAGAAAAACAAGATGAATCACTCAAAAGATGGGCAAAGATCTGAATAGAGACTTCACAACGAGGAATTAGAGATGGTCCGAGAAACATCTCATAAGAAGTGAGTCAACATTGCTTAAGCTATGCACTTAAGAAGCAAATATATTAATACAGGAGCTCCTACATCAACAATGGATTATTCAACCGCAAGGAGATGTGGCAGGGGAATCCAAGGCCGCCACAAAAGTAAAGGCGCCCTGCCTCTAAGAAATAGGATACCTGCAAGAAGAGGACGATCGAATAGCCCTGCGCCGGAAGACCTTGAATTAACATTGGAGAGGGAGTGGTGAGACACTACATGCAAGTGTAACAGTATGGCCTCTGGAATCCAGAGAGTTGTACCAAAGGCCACTAACCAATAAACAAATACAGTTCCCTGAGTCAACAAGAATCTCCATCTTCAGCACCCAACTACAACCTGCCTGCCTGGAAATACTGTGGAGCAGAGAAGCAGCCATAATGCCGTGATATCCCAAACCTAATTGGCTATTGGCCTCTGCATTGCTGGAGGAGTAACCCATGGCGGAGCTGCTACAAGCTTTACAGACTCTACAGGTTAGGAGATGTTAAGCCAACAGTAAGACCCTGTTCATATTATAACTCAGGGAAAATGTAATTATGGATTAACATATATCCAAAAATATGTGTCTATAGCACAGTAACCAACTATAATATTATTGTGCTTCTTTATATAGATACCTATATCTATAATGCTTTGTTGCTTCATTTAGAATCTAGGATCGAAAGTGTATTCCTGGACAAACTGTCAACCCATGAAAGGAAACAGCCAGAATTGCAAGAGTCGCAAGGCAACAGCTACCGAGAGAGGTGACTGCTTTGTTCTCATGCACTGTGCCCCTTTCCTAAGCCTAGGAACAAACTGGGAAGAGAGCGTGGTAGAATGTAAGAGCTAAGATTGGGTGAATGGTGAAACCTACGATGCAATGATATGTGGACACGTATCATTGATCCATCTTGTATTGAACATACAACCCCCTATCCCCCTGCTGGAAGATGGTGGGGCTGTAGGGGTTTGGGCACAAGCCTGTAAACTGGGGTTTCATATGAAGGAATGCTTTACTCATGGATCATCACTTTTTAGCTAAAAAATGAAAAAAAAAAAAATGAGAGAAGGAGGTGCAGGACAGTTATAGCAAAATGATGAGTCATGGGATGTAGTGGGGTGTCAGGGGGAAGGGAAGGGTAAGGATGGCCTGATCTGATTGGAAAATGATGTATGGAAATATACAAAAGCACCAATAAAAAAAAAAAAAAAAGAAATCTGGGAGATTTTGAATCTTGCAAAGCTTTAACAAGTGAGGGGGCTGGAGGACAGCTAGATCCAATTAGAGCGCGGCTAGAGAACTCAGTTCATTTCCAGCATGAGTAATGGCTAACCAACCATCCACTCCAGTTCCAGGGAAATCAGACACACTTTCTTCTGATCTCCACAGGCAATGCATGACATGGATGCACTTACTACATCTGTAGGCAATCATTCATAAGTTGAAATAAAAAAGATAAAAAATAAAAATTTTTAAATTCTTTTTTATTTATTTATTATTTCTATATGTATGAATGTACTGTCTTCATGCAGGCTGTGCACTGCGTCGTGCCAATATGCGCCGGAGAGGTCAGAAAGAGGTGTCAGACATTTCCCCTTGGAATGGGTCTCAACTGGGAATTGGTTATCAGACGTGTTCGATTGCGCGCCGCACATGTGAGCGCTGTGGGATCGAACCCAGGGTCCTCCTGCAAGAGAGCGTCGGATGCTATCTAAACGCTAGAGCCATCTCTCCAACCCCATAAATTCTATAAATAATCTATATTTTCTCTACACATAAAAGTGAATTTACCCACACTGAAACCCAGGTATATTTATGGTTAATTTTGAAATATATATCTAGATAAAGACTACTACTTTTGTGTGTGTGTATGAATGTACCCTGTCTGCAATGCAGAGTCTGTGCACCCATGTCAATGGCAATGCCGATGCGAGGTCAGAAGAGGTCTCGGATTCCCTGGAACTGGGAGAGTTCTTCCTCGGACATGGAGTATACAGTGGTTCTCAGCCGCGCCATGTGGGTGCTGGGGATCGAACCCGGGTCCTCGATGACAAGCAATACGGCGCTTTTAGTGCGTAGGGCCCTCGATTCTCCAGCCTCTCATTAAAGTACTTCTAACATCGTATTCTTTATCCTTACACAGAGCTTACTGTGATTGTGTTTTTTTTTTTTTTTTTGGTCTTTTTGAGACAGGGTCTCCCTGTAGCTAGGGCTGTCCTAAAACTCACTCACTATGTAGAACAGGGTGGCCTTGAACTCAGAGAGATCTGCCTGCCTCTGCCTCCCAAGTGCTAGGATTAAAGGCGTGTACCACCACACTGGGCTTACCATGACTTTTAAAATAAACATGTAACGCTAAGGTCAGTTTAAACACCCTACTGCCTACAAAATGAAAACCTGGATATAAAGCAAAAACACTGAGTTTTCTTGCAGGTTTTTAGCTGAGTGTGTAAAAAAAAAGGAATCCTTAGGCAAATAACCCCTTAACTCAATGGAGAACAATCCCTCATGATTGTGGCACAAGGCAATGCATAAGGTCTTTCTCAGATACTCAAGCTGGGTTGGGTTATTTTTAACTAAACATTCTCTGAATATATGACAAGTAGAATATGAGTTATTTCAGGCAAAATTCAAAACAATTTTATATTTGCCCCACTATTTAACTTTTAACATATTTTTACTTCCTTGTTGGTCATAAAGTAATATAGGTGTTAAGTCTGTGGGAGTGTTTGTAAATACCAAAATTATTCTTAGAAGAAATGTATTTAACACACCAACAGCACTGATTCCTCTTCTAGTCTCCAAAGCACCCACACTACCTATTCCATATGCTAAAGATTTTCATTTGAATTGAAATGATTAAAATTTCTGGCTAAACTGTACAGTAGCAGTCTATGCATCTAAATAGAGTATACACTTTAAATAATGTTGAAGAGATAAGAGTTGATTCCAGACTTCTACTCTGGACAAAGGTTTAGCATTCACTTTCCCCCAGGCTGAAGTCCACCAGATATGGGAAACAGGTTTGGTCTGAACCAATAAAGAAAAATTCCCCTAGACCTGGCTCTGTTCCTGTCCCAAGACCATGTCCTTTGGTATGTGGGGGCAGGTGGGCTGACCTAACCATGAGCCATAACTCTGCTATTATCCAATAAGGCTAGAAGTTACCCAAACCCCACTAAGATTCCCCTAGACCCTGTATAAAAGGCCTGCTAGTCAAGTTATCAGGGTCCGATCCTTTTCCCTCCCTAGGTTAGCAAATAGCAACCCCTCCCTAGGTCAGCAGATAACAGGAAACCACCCTGAGGGCCCTGGCCCCAAGCCACCTGCAGACCCAAGCATCTGAATATCCCGCTTGTCACACAGGAGACCAGGGTTCAATTCCTGCCCTGCTCTATGTGTATAAAAACTGTATGCAGAGATTGCTCAGGGTTCGCCTCTCCCCATTGTACAGGCGAACCCCAATGTGCCGGAACTCCGGAAGAATAAACCTCTTGCTTTTGCATCAAGTCTTGTCTCCGAGTCTCTCACTCAGGGGTCTCTCAAGGGTAAGGCTCCATTTAGGTCACAATGTCTCTAACCAAGTCTTTTTTTTTTATTATTCTTTATTTTTTTTTTCATTTTTTAACAATAAGTAATAATTTATGAGTACAAGCATCCTTCATGTAAAACCAATTTGTAAGCAGTTGTGTCCAAACCCACATAGCCCATGGGTCCCATGGGGCTTGTATGTTCAATCAAGTTGATCAGATGAGTGTCCAGACTATATTGCTGTAGTTTCATCATTCACCCCAATTGCAGCCCTTACATTCTATCACGCCCCCTCTTCCGCAGATTGTTCCCTAGGCTTAGAAAAGGGGCACAGGTGGACGAGAAACAAAACAGTCTACAAAGTTTTAAGTTTCAAAAAAATATGTAGCATAGATTTGTTGGGCAGACTTAGCTAAATGAAAAATTCAATTAAAAAATAAAAAATTCAATTAAAAATGATTACTTTAAACCTTCAAGGTTCAGTGCTTGATATATTCTCTCAAGAGTTCCAATTCAAACACAGAAACTTTAAATACATTCTCATTCTCTCTCATTTCCTATCTCGCTTCTCACTCCCTATCCCCTTCTTCCCACTCCCCACGAAGTGCTGGGCATTAACCCAGGTCCTTGAGCAAGTCAGGTAAGAGCTCCCTCACTTAGTGACATCTCCAGTCTTCTAGCCCTTTTATATCTACACTTGAGATCTGGGGTGATGCAATCACAAATCCAAGTTCTCTTTAAATTTTCACGTATCTATCACAAACACTCTGGTCACAGTACACACAAAGGATTGATTTTATTTTAATGAAAACTCCAAGAAGGCAAACTTTTTCTATATGATTTTAATTTTTTTTTTATGTGTATGAGTGTATTTAGCCTGCATGTATGTAAGTACACTGTGTCAAGCAATGCCCTCAGAGGTCAGAAGAGGACACTGGATCCCCTGGAACTGGAGTTACAGATGGTTGTTAGCTGCCATGTGGATGCAGAGAATCAGATCCGGATCTTCTTCAAGAGCAGCCATAGCTCTTTAACTGCTGAGCTATCTCTCCAGCTTCTCTATTTTCTAATCAGTATTTTTTAATAGATCATAAAACTAAAATCTTACTGTAACCTTCATTATTATACCAACAGCATAATCACCTGAAGAAATAAACAGACTGAGCCTTAAGGTATTTTTTTTTTTTTTAGCCTTTAAGTTTTTAAGAATAGGCCTGAACTCAGAGGACGCTGATTCTCCTAGCTATCTATTAGAACAGGTTGCCTCCTAGAACTGTGCCAATGGATCCTCTTGAACCCACCCAAGGCAAACAGAACAGTCTCCAACAGTTCCTCCCACTGTGATCCCCTCAGGCCACACCCAAAATTTATTCAAAATGGTTTCTCCAGCAAAGCTAGGGAGTACAAATTCAGCTCCACCCTTAATCCTCACAGATCATCAAGTCTTTTCATCCCTAGTTCACATTTATCCAAGGAGTCCTTCCCAAACTCCCAGGTTCCCAAAGGGTGGGTATTCTGCAGGCACAACTTTGATATGTTAATTCTCAAGCAAATGCACATTTACTATCTTTGTGGGTGGAGTTGCCAGAGATGCCAAGTTCAAGAGACCCAAAAACATTGTTTTGCTGGGCTTAATTGAAAATTCTTAATCCAGATTATCTCCATTAATAAAAGTCATTCTCACACTTATACTACCACAAAGTTGCAATGTATTTTTAAATTATCTCAAGTTTAAAGATAGGGTTACTACTAATAATATATAGAATATAAACCAAAACCTGTTTTCTGTGGAATTATACCAAGGACTCTAGAAAGCTGTTTTTGTGGTATTTGGTTCAGTTTTCTGTACCTCTGAAAAACAGATTTACTCTTAAAAATGTAATGTCTCAATAGAAAATTATCTCATTTCTATGCAAATACCATAAGTGTTCACTTTAAAAGTTGAATCACAGTGCAATTTAAAATAAAAATATCCAAAATGGTTGAGTCAACTACCATTTTTCACAAAATCACAACAGCTAAACCAAATGTAATTACACTCAACCCTCCCTGCTGCTCTGGAAATCACTCCACAAAGTGCTACTCTGGTTCTGCCACCTGTAATAGACATGTTGCTGTACTAATGTTGCTCTTCTTACCAGCATAGAACAGCACTTAATGAGAGAACAGAACCTGATCACTGCACCTTGTCAAGTAAATGCCAGGGAAGGAAAGTGCAGGAAGGAAAAAGAGCAGAATCACTAGTGTATGGGGAGAAAAATCTTACTGAAGACACAAAAGAGCTGACTGATGCCTCAGCAACAGATGAAGTCTCTAAATGGCCCTCAGTTCTTTCTCTGAAAGAAGCAGTTCTGCACGAACTTCATTACACACAACCTAACATCTGCCAGCAAACCACTCAGCTTTCACAAATACACTTTACAGTGAGACTTGAGAACAAGATTGCAGTGCAACATGTTACTAATTAGTTTGGTTCTGTATGCTTCATTTTAGATTACATATGCATAGCTGCCCTAACTTTAACCTGCAAACTGCACCATTAGCAGTTTACACTCACTCAATTATAATTGGATAGTCTTTTCTCCCAGGTAGAAGGGTACAGGATCTATACCATAGCTGAAACACGAAAACTGCCTTGAGGTTCAAAAGATTTTTGGAACATTTCCTCTAATACACCATAATTTTTCTTCACTGTCATAGCATCAGATCAGACTATAAGAGATCATCACTATTTCTATTTCTTGTCACTCTGGAATATTCAAGTGCTATTAGAAATAAATGGTCATGGATTTCCCAAGACCACCTGAAGCACAGGTAGGAGCTGGGTGCTTCAGCCAGGCAGATTGTTTGATTTGATCTAATTATCTTTGGCTCTATTGGCTTTTGTGTGGCTGTAGGGGTGGAGTTGTCATCCCAGCCTGTATAAAAGGGGGGTTTGTGTGAGTCTTGAGATCGGGGATTTTCCAAGAACACCTGAAGCACAGGTACCCCCCACCCCTGCCAACTGGGATTGCCAAAGGAGTGTCCAAGTGGATTCCTTGGAGAACCTTCAGAACAGAAAGGGAAAGGTGAGTTAGATATCCAATAGAAAGCCTAAAGCTTAGACAAGTCAATACTCCATAAGCAAAGAGAAAAGGAGAAAAACAACAAGGAAGGCATCTGAAGAAGGTAAGCAAAGCAAGCCTTCAGTGAAGGGCATTTGGGATACACACTGGAATACAGGCAAAGAGAAACCCATATGCCAGGGACACGAAGAAGAGACAACATGGGAAAGGTGCAGGATAATTCCACACCAAGCTTTACCAACCCTGTGGGAGATTCCTACAGTGGGATCCTCTGGGGATGGCCCAGGACACAGATATTAGAAGTACAATTGTGAACATACTTAAAGAAGTACAAGATTATAAAGAGCAAATAAAAGAATTAAGAAAAGAGAATGAAAAACTCAAGGACCTAGAGAGAGAGAATGACAAATTCCTGAAGGAAGTGGAAAAAAACTGAAAATATCCCACCTTGAAAAAGATAAGGAAACCAACCAGCAAAGCAAAGAACTACAGGAAGAGATTGAGAAGCTCCAAAAGGAAGGGGAAATAATAAAGAAATCACAAGACGAAATGAAAAAGGATATCAAACACTCATCCAATCGAGAGGAAAGGAATGGAAAAAAACCTCAGAAGCAGAATGGAGGAAGCAGAACAAAGAATATCAGACCTGGAAGATAACACACAACAACTAAAAACCTCAAGTAAAGATTATGAAAAATTTAAAAATACACAAAAGTGCAACAACCAGGAACGGTGGGACATGATGAAAAGATCAAACCTCCACATAATAGGAATAGAAGAAGAATCCTGAGAAAGGTATTGATCAGATCTTCAACAGAATAGATGAAAATTTCCCCAAACTAAAAAAAAAGACAAACCAATACAAAAAAAAGAAGCACACAGAACTCCAAACAGACAAGATCAGAAAAGAAAGTCTCCACGCCATATCATAGTTAAAATGCTAGATGCCCCAAAAAAGACAAAATTCTTAAAGCCACAAGAGAAAAACAAGTGACCTATAAGCGGAAACCTAGCAAAATGAAAGCAGGTGTTGCTACTTTAATATCAAGACAAAATAGACTTCAAAGTAAAATAAATCAGAAGAGACAAAGAAGGCCATTACATTTTCATCAAAGGAACAATTCACCAAGAAGATTTCACAGTTATGAATATATATGCACCAAACTCTGGTGCACCAAACTTTATAAAGACAATTCTCCAGGACAAGGCACAGATTAACCCCAGTACACTCATACTAGGGGACTTCAATACTCCACTGAGCACTTTGGCTAGGTCAACAAGACAAAGAATAAACAGAGAGACATCTGAACTGAACGATATAATACACCAAATGGACCTCAAAGACATCTACCAAATATTCCACCCTAATACCAGAGAATACACTTTCTATTCAGCACCCCACAGAACATTCTTCAAAATCGACCACATTCTGGGACACAGAAGAAACCTCCACAAAGACAAAAAGATTGAAATAATTCCATGCATTCTATCAGACCACAGTGCAATAAAGCTCAACATCAACACTAGGATAAGCCCTACTATCTACAAGAACACGTGGAGACTAAACAACACACTCTTGAATAATGAATGGATCAAGGAAGAGATAAAGAAAGAAATAAAAGCATTCCTGAAACTGAATGACAAAGATAATACAACACAACAAGACCTATGGGATATTTTAAAAGCAGTCCTAAGAGGTAAGTTTATAGCCCTGGGTGCCTACGTTAGAAAAACAGAAAGAGCACAAGTGAACGATTTAACACTGGAGCTAAAAGCACTTGAGAGGCAACCACAGATGAACCCTAAACAGGACAAGAAGAAATAACAAAAATCAGAGCAGAAATCAATGAAATAGAAACAAAGAAAATACAAAAAAAAATGAATCCAGAAGTTGGTTCTTTGAAAGAATAAACAACATAGACAGACCTCTAGCCCAGTTAACCAAAAGAAAGGAACAACTCCAAATCAATACAATCCATGATGAAAAGGGAAATATCACAACAGACAATAAAAAGATCCAGAAAATCATACGGGAATATTTCAAAAATCTATACTCTACCAAGTTTGAAAATCTACAAGAAATGGATGAATATCTGAAATCCTGGGAATCACCAAAGCTCAACCAAGAAGAGATCAACAGCTTAAACAGACACATAATATTTGAAGAAATTGAAGATGTAATAAGAAACCTCCCAACTAAAAAAAGCCCAGGCCCAGACATTTTCATGGCAGAATTTTATAAAGCATTTCAAAAAGACTTACAACCATTATTTCTCAAATTTTTTAGAAGGATACAAACAGAGGGAATTCTCCCAAATCGCTTCTATGAAGCCAGCATTACTCTATTACCAAAACCAGGCAAAGATACAACTAAAAAGGAGAACTATAGACCCATCTCCCTAATGAACACAGATGCCAAAATTCTATCAGGATACTGGCAAATGGCATACAGACCCACATCAAGAAGATCATCCATCATGACCAAGTTGGATTCATACCAGAGATGCAGGGATGGTTCAACATACGAAAATCAATAAACATCATCAAGCACATAAATGGAATGAAAGACAAAAACTACATCATCATCTCAATTGACTCTGAAAAAGCCTTTGACGAAATCCAGCATCCCTTCATGCTTAAAGTCCTAGAAGGAATTGGACTGGAGGGACCATTCCTCAATGTAATCAAAGCCATATACAGGAAACCCACAGCCAATATCATCCTAAATGGGGAAACAACAGAAGCATTCCCTTTAAAGGTAGGAACTCGGCAAGGCTGCCCCGTCACCACTCCTCTTCAATACAGTGCTTGAAAACACTTCTAGGGCAATAAGACAAGAAAAGGAAATTAAAGGAGTACTAATTGGAAAGAGGAAGTCAAACCATCCCTTTTTGCTGATGATATGATTGTTTACTTAAAGGATGCTAAAAACTCTACCAGAAAATTCCTAGAAACATTAAGAGCTTCAGTAAAGTGGCAGGATACAAAATTAACCTAGAAAAATCACAAGCCTTTCTTTTTTTAAAACTTTTTTAAAATTTTATTTATTTTTAAATGTTTATGAATGTACTGTCTGCATGTAGGTTTGTGCACCCATATCATGCAATGCCGCGGAGGTCAGAGGAGGGTCTCTGATTCCCCTGGAACTGGAGTTCTCCTGGAATTGGAGTTACAGACAGTTCTTAGCCACTATGTGGGTGCTGGGGATCGAACCCGGGTCCTCTGCAAGAGCTGTCGGTGCTCTTAACTACTAGGCTATTTCTCCAGCACCAGTAGCCTTTCTTTACACCAACAACAAGCAACTGAAGAAGGAATTCAAGGAGACCTTCCCACTCACAGTAGCCTCAAAAATAATAAAATACCTAGGAACAAATCTAACCAAAGACACCAAAGATCTTTACAACAAAAATTTTAAACCCATGAAGAAAGAAATTGAAGAAGACATCAGAAGATGGAAAAACCTCTCATGCTCATGGATTGGGAAAATTAATATGGTAAAATTGTCCATTCTACTGAAACTCTTGTATAAATTTAACATGATCCCAATTACAATCCCCAAGAGTTTCTTCACAGGCATCGAAAAAAAAGTCCTTAATTTCATCTGGAAAAACAAAAGACCCCGAATAGCCAAAACGACCCTGAGCAAAAAGAGCAATACAGGGGGGATCTCTATACCAGACTTCAAACTATACTACAGGGCTATAGTCATAAAAACAGCTTGGTACTGGAACAAAAACAGACCTGTTGACCAATGGAACAAAACTGAAGATCCAAACCTGAGCACATACAATTTCAGCCATCTCATATTTGACAAGGGGGCCAAGAAGCCACAATGGAGAAAAGACAGCATCTTCAGCAAGTGGTGTTGGCAAAACTGGATCACCACTTGTAGAAGAATGAAATTAAACCCCTACCTCTCACCCTGTACAAAAGTCAACTCCAGATGGATCAAAGACCTCAACGTGAAACCCCAAACTCTGAAGGTGATAGAAGAAAAAGTTGGCAGCAGACTACAAGACATAGGCGTAGGAAAAGACTTCCTAAATCAGACAGCAGCTGCACAAGAATTAAGGTCGACAATTGACAAATGGGACCTCATCAAACTCAAAAGCTTCTGTACATCAAAAGAAACAATCAAGGAAGTGAAGAGAAATCCCACAGAGTGGGAGGAAACCTTCACTGCAGATACATCTGACAAAGCATTGATTTCCAGAATATATAAACTACTCAAAAAACAAAGAAAAAAGAAAACAAATGACCCGCTCAATAGATGGAGCAAAGAACTGAACAGAGACTTCACAAGCGAGGAATTAGAGATGTCTGAGAAACACCTCAAGAACTGCTCAACATCACTAATCATTAAGGAAATGCAAATGAAAACCACTTTAAGATATCATCTTACTCCAATAAGACTGGCTAGGATCAAGAAAACAAATGATACCAAGTGCTGGAGAGGTTGTGGGGAAAGGGGAACACTCATCCACTGCTGGTGGGAATGTAAACTCATACAGCCACTATGGAAAGCAGTATGGAGAACCCTTGGAAGGCTTGAAATGAACTTGCCACCTGACCCAGCCATACCACTCCTGGGTATGTACCCACCAGACTCATCTTACTGCAGAGATACATGCACAGCCATGTTTATTGCAGCTCTCTTCACAACAGCAAGGAGCTGGAACCAACCCAAGTGCCCCAAGAAAATGTGGTACATCTGCACAATGGAGTTCTATGCAGCAGTAAAGAAAGATGACATCATGAGCTTTGCTAGAAGATATCAGGCTGAGTGAAGTAATACAGTCCCAGAAAAACAAACGACAAATGGTATCACTCATCTGTGGATGCTAGCACTAATTACCTAATTGTATGGCAAACTGAGCAATGTCAATGTGATCTGAAAACAACTATGCTCTTATATTGTGAATCCCTTAAAATATAATAAAAATTTAAAAAAAGAAATAAATGGTCATTGGACTGGCATAGTTCTCATCCTACGAGCATTTGTTACAACGGCTTTTAAACACCCTCCCTGCTCCCTCTGGTTCTTCTTCCTCATTCCATCCTTAAGTGAACATGTTCCTTGAGGTTCTGCCTCTGGCCTCTGTACTCCCTTTACAAGCTGTCTGTAGTCATTACTGGTTCTCATCAATACAAATGTACTCTTGTTTTGGGGTCTTTTCAAGACAGGGTCTCCCTGTAGTCCCAGCTGGAACTCACTCTGTAGACCAGGCTGGCCTCGAACTCACAAAGATCTGCCTGCCTCTGCCTCCCAAGTGCGAGGATTAAAGGCGTGTGCCACCACACCTGGCACAAATGTACTCTTGACTGTCCTTAGGATGCCACACACTTATCATCTCGTACAATGAATGGCCTCATCTTCCATTTCAATTCTCCCAACTGCTCCTCCTCCAAAATGCCCACGTTTTTTAAAACCAGAGTAATTCACTGATAAGCTACAGCCAGAAATCTGAGTGAATCATGAGCCTCTCAACCTATCAATTCTCCTTCCTGAACAGTGATTTGTCCACTGAAACCCAGACCACTACCACTGTCCAAGTCCACCCTCAGATCAGTGCACTTTCCTCTTAACTGTTCTCTCAGGCTGGCTTTGATGTTTCCATAGCATATTTCTCTCTTTTATTGGTGTCTATTTCATAATTTTGATTCATTCTTTAAATACATAATATGTATCATGGCCAGGTAGTGAAACAAAAGCTATGTATCCAGCAGTAAAGGATACAGGTATAAGCCCTCACTTAATGTGCTGTCTTGTCAGTATATATTTGCTCACCAGATTTCTTCCCCATGAGACTAAGCTTCATAAGCAAAGACAGCAGCTACAAGGATGTCCATATGGTCAGTATGAGGATACTGATGTATTAGTGTCCAAAGTGACATATACTAGTCATTCAATAAAAATATATTAAAGAAAAATAAAATTATCAAGTCACCCACCCACCTTCTCTCCATACATACACAGGTTTTTTTGAGCTTTACCTTCTCTAGGACTTGAGTCTTTCTTCAACTACCTGCTGGTTTTCCAACCATAAGATTTACCTAAGTATTTTCTCTAACCCAGAATTTCTGCTATGATCAGTACTTCTGTAATATCATTAAGGCCCTTAGACTTTTGAAAAAAAAAAATTCTTTTGGTCTTTTCGAGACAGGGTCTCCCAGTACCCCCAGCTGTCATGGAACTCACTCTGTAGACCAGGCTGGCCTTGAACTCACAATGATCTGCCTGCCTCTGCCTCCCAAGTGCTAGGATTAAAGGCATGTGCCATCACACCCAGCAGACTTTTGAAATTTGAAAGTACTGTCCCTCCATCTTTCTATTAGCCTCCATCTTCCAGTTGTGGGAATAGTCTCTCCCCTGAACTCACACAGACCCATTCTCAAGGGTTCTTTGTGTGTATCATTCAATAAATAGCAGTACATTCCAAATGTAGGCATTAGAATACTTACTTAGTAAATGACTCCCTGACAAAGAAAACAACAGCAAAAAGAAAAGAAAAAAGCTGAAAGAGAACATCTGTGACTCCAAGTGTAACGACAGATTTGCATTTTCATTATAAAACATCTTATACTGTCTCTCTTTTAAAAGCAGTGAGTATTATTTTCCTACTGGACATTATGACAGACACTGGGTTTTGCCTTTTCATTCTAAAACACCTTATACTGTCTCCCCTTTAAAGGCAGTGAGCATTATTTTTCTACTGGAATTAAATGTAGAATATCACAAATAAATGAAATAAAAATAGAGCTATTCCAACTAAAGCTGGTGGGCCACCTGCTCAATCTCTTCACCATCCTTCCCATACAAGTCTTTATTACATTCAATGGAAGGGATTTTGAAGATGCCCCACACCTGCTCCCTCAGGTCCACCCTTAACTGCTGTAAATGCAGCTCAACCTTCCCTTGCATCACCCTCCAATGAGGATTAAGAGCAACATAGAATTCTGAGGAACCATCACCTTTTAGGATCTGACTTATTCAGTTCTGTGAAGCTGGTGTGCTATGAAAGCCTAAGACAAGGAGCCTATGCCAAGGTTTGACGCCCTATCCTTGTTAAGACCATACCCAAGTTCCAGGATGGAACTAAGGGAAAAGGTGACAGGCAGTGGACAAGTTACCTGTCCGTTTCTTATGAGGCCTGAAAACTGAAGAAAGTAAGACTTCTGAAATTCACACAGTCCAGCCGAGCTAGAATAGGAAAAGCTATGTGGGACTCGGGCCTGAAGTGCAATAGTTGTGTAACCTCCCTCTCTCAGACCCTCCTTGAACCAGCTGAAGTAGATGTTAAGATGATAGGGCCAGAAATATAACATCTTTTCCTGTCCTAATAACATGATCAAAAGCATTTCTACCTCTAAAACACAATTACATAAATGCAATATTGTATCTATACATTCCTGAGACATTATTTTCTTCCAGTTAGTTACTGGGTTAAATAGCTAGTAAAAATACTTTTGGCTGAGTCTGATAAATTAATTTTAAGTGTAATTATCATAAATGGGCCACTCCTTTCCACTCTCAGGCCAGTCTGTTAGTCAGGCACAGTACTTTCTGCAAAGTTTATGAGAGTTCAAGAATCAACAATAGCAAATTTGAACACCTTGTATTCTGCCTGTCTGCTCAGCAGGAGTGAGAGCCACTTAGAGTAACTTCAACCATAGCAGAGAACATAGTAGAAATCACCAAGACAGCTGTTCCAAAAAAGCAATTAAACAGCAGGGATATGAAAGACACTTGACATTACCCAGAAAACTAGAGTGCAGGCAGTAAAACGAAAAAGTACAGCTGAACAAATCACCAAATAAGAGGAGAAACAAAAATAATGGCAGTTGGATAGACCTCTTGAACTGTGGAACAACAGGTTTAGTAACTAATTTTAGAATGGGAAGGTTTGATTCAGAGGTACAATGGAGGAAAAAAAAAAAAACCTGAAGTAGTAATTTCTTTTTCAATATAATTTAGGATTATGCCATCCAGTAACATCCACAGTTAGAGAACAGTCAACCAACATGCCAAGGAAGAATGAGATCTCATACACGGAAGAGGAAAAGTAGTATTAGCTCCTGTTTGCTTCCGAACATCCTCCAGAGCTGGCTTACTTCAAGAACTGAATGAACCTGACACACATGATGATAGAATTTTGACAGGGTTGACACATTAATCACAGGAGGAACTGCCAACATTCATTTTATGATCCAACCTGCCTATAACTGCATTCACTCCACAACAATCACTCCAAAAAAAGCTAACAAAAACCTACCAGTTCCCCATAAACTGAACTCCCCCATAATGACTCATGTCACAAATTCAGGATTTCAGGACTGGAACTACCACTTAGTAAAGCACAAAATATTTCAAATAGAAAATATATATGAGGATAATGCATCATTTTTGTGCTGCCTATTCAGACACATGCTGCACCAATCTCTACTCAGGTCATTCCTAGAACCTCCTATCTCTGAATATATGACAATAATCAAACAAGGTACAGCTTTCTCAAACCACTATATGATCTATTACTCAGCGTTCTTGTCTGCAGGCTAAAGGAAGAATCTGTTCAATGCTTTAATGCAACCTTTTAATGTCTCATTTTAGGGTTTTGTAGAAGTTATATTGAAGTTGTAAATTAAGCATCTTTTTTTTTTTCCTGATTACAGAGTGTCAATGGTAGAATATCTAGAAAACACAGACTAAGAAACAATAAATAAAAAGAGGTAGGCAGAGAGGCACACACCTATATTCCCAACATTCAGGAAGCTAAGGCAGTGAGATTGCAGGTTCCAGGTCAGCTTGGAATACAGGGCAAAAAATTGTGTGCATTTGTCTTTTTGATGTTGTTTTGGTTATTTGAAACTGGGTCTGACTATATAGTGTACTGGCCTCAAGCTCTAGGTTGGCCTATCTCGTCTCCCAAATGCTGGAATTATTAGAGTCTGGCTTCATAAGTAACTTTTTAGTGTGTGCCTAATTGTGAAAAGAATGCTCTATAATCAATCTGTACCTATTCTCTATCATTGGATATAAGTTTCTGAGTTTTCACTTTGGGGTGGGGGGAGGGGTGGGTTGAAACAAGGTCTCACTGTGGCCCTAGCTGGCCTGAACCTGGCATGTAGACCATGTTGGCTTCCATCTCTCACAGAGATCCTGCCTCTGCTTCCTGAGTGCTGGGATTAAAGGCCTATACCACCATGCCTGGCTTTACTTTTTATGACTATTACAAGACATTTTGATGCAGAAATCTTGATGCCCTTTGTTTTTAGTCTCTTAAGAATAGAGTCCCAAAACTGAAATTCCTAGGCCAAAGGATATAAACATTAGATCACTTGATAATACATTGGTAGACTGCTTTCCAAAGATTAACCCATCTGCACTTCCACCATTTGTACTGTAAACTGTATCACATGCCATTTATTGTTAGTCTTTTGGTAATCAATACAATCAAAACTGATTTGGGCTTTTAATCTGCATTTAGTTATTAATGAAATGGAGCCATGCTCCCCAAAATCTGTATCAATTATACTCATTTACAGTAAGTTCAAATACTCTTAACCACACAGGACTGGTAGTATTCTGCTTTCAGATGCATAATACTGCTGAAATTTTTTTTCATTTGATACTCATCTTGAATCCTTCTTACAGACAGTCATGACTTTATCACATGTCTCTTCCTCACTCTTCTGTCACTCAGGGAGGAATGATATATGTAGTAAGCATACTTGCCCCAGGATTCCAGTACCAAAGTATGACACAGTTGAATGGTACACTAAGCCTTCATAGTCTCACCAAGCAAGCCAGAGGAAGCAAGCTTGCTGACTGGATTAAATATCCTCGAAGCGCCAAAATTCTATTTCAGTTTACCCTCAATTCTTTTTTTAAGTGATTCCACAATTCTTGAGTATTAATTCTTCACACACACTAATTTTAGAAAATCATACTGAGTCTTCATCTAAATAATTAAAAAGGCTTTGGTAGGCAAAGAGAAAGTTAAGAAAAAATAAAGTATATAAATATTACCAGAAAACAGACAACAAAAGCAGAAGAAAGAAGTCCTTAGAATGGCATGATGTGCTTGTCAAGTGACAATGCTCCCATGCTGGTGATCTGCTTGGATCTCCTTGGGGTCCCCTTGTGTTTCAAGTTATATGGAAAACATGGGTAAAATTCTGCATTTTTTTTTTCCATTAGATCCTCAACAAGGCTCATTTAGCAAAAAATTTTAAGACTTTTAACCCACATAAAGTATTGCTGTTCTATCTTCTACTTTATCCTTCCTGAAGTGGTTGATTGGCCATACTGGCCTTTTTGTGCCCTCTACAGCTGGGACCCCTTTCCAACAATAATATCAATAAAAATCTTTCTACTACAAGATAAGCTGTGCTCACTTTCTGAAGAAAGCCTCAGGAGACAAAGTTAATGTCATATAAAAATGGAACCTGTAAAAAAAAAAATACACACACACACACACACACACATGCATATATACATATAAATAAACAGTGGAGCCTATAAATTTTCAGATAAGGACAGTATATGACTCAGACATACTATGAAAACATTTGAATAATGGTTCCTTCTTTGCTAAAAAGAATTATGCTATTTGATACCTAAAGGGAGAGAACAATGAATAGACAAAAGGAAAATATAATATCCTATAGAGAATGAGATTTTCCCACCGCAACCTACACTACAACCACTACAAGAATATGGCACATGACAAATGCACTATTCCATGCCAGAGTTCAACCATGTAATGGGGTTATCCTAACAAATGTTCCCTTCACTTGACCCCCACAAAAAAAGAGGAGGTCTACCTCTGAAACCATAAAGAATGTTCTTTCCTTTTATAGAGCATGTGAGTAGGCAAGGGACAATGTAGTAATGATTATTATTGTCCTAGAAAACCATATGAACATGGTGTCCTAGTTTGTTTCTCTATTGCTGTGATAAACACTGACCAAAAGCAACTTGGGGAGGAAAGGGTTATTACATCTTTGTTGTGGTTTTTTTTTTTTTTTTTCTTTGGTCTTTTCGAGACAGGGTCTCCCTGTAGCCCCAGCTGTACTGGAACTCATTCTGTAGACCAGGCTGGCCTTGAACTCACGAAGATCCACCTGCCTCTGCCTCCCGAGTGCAAGGGTTATTACATCTTTTTTTTTTATTTTAATTTTTTTTTATTTATTTTTGTATGTGTATGAATGTACTGTCTGCATGCAGGTTTGTGCACCCGTGTCGTGCAATGTCGCGGAGGTCAGAAGAGGGTGTAGGATTCCCCTGGAACTGGAGTTCTCCTGGAATTGGAGTTTCGGACGGTTCTCAACCGCCATGTGGGTGCTGGGGATCGAACCCGTGTCCTCTGTAAGAGCGGTCGGCACTCTTAACCGCTAGGCCATCTCTCCAGCCCCGGATTATTACATCTTATAGGTTACAGTTCACCATCAAAGGATGCTAAATGAAGTCAAGACCATGGATAAAATGTTTCTTGGCTTGCTTCCCCTGGCTTGTTCAGGTATTTTTCTTACATAGCTCAGGCCTACCTGCCCACAGTGGGCTAGGCTCTCCTACACCAATTGTTAATGAAGGAAGTGCTCCCTGGACATGACCAGTCTGCTTAGACTCCTATTTTAGATAATTTTAAATGGGAAACCAAGCAAACCAGCTGAAGCCATGTGTGCTGATTAGTTTTGTCAACCTGACACAAACTGGAGTCACCTAGGAAGAGGGAAGCTCAATTGATGGATTTCCTCCATTAGAGGACTGTGGGCATGTCCAAGGCTCATTTCCTTCATTACGAGCTTCCCTCTTTCATCTGCTCAGCTATTCAGATATGTAGGCAGTTGCAGAGAACAGTCCATAAACCCTGATAGAGGAGTGGGATACTAGAAGAGAGGAGTTTCCCCACTCTACTCCTTGAAGGAACCTGATCAGTCAATCCCAGTCCAGGGTCAGGCAGGTCCCTGTCTGCCCAAATGGATCACTGATGATAAATAAGATCAGACCTGTAGGTCCTTTGAGCCTCTGGGTTGAGAAGGCCTCTGAGGAGCAGGGCAAGGAGCCTAATGGTTTAAAAACAGGGCAGGCTGTAGATACAGCTTGACCTGAGACATTTAAATATTCATAAAAAGAGTAGTTCTTAATGAGGTACAGCTTTAATTTTGTCCTGTAGGGAACACTTGGTAATGATGTGATTATTGGCTTCTAGTGACTTGTGGCCCAAGATGCCTCTAAACATTCTTTATAAAACACAGTTTGCCACCTCCTCCCTGAGCCATGGTTACCAAAGTATCTGGTCCAAGTTGCCAACTGCACAAAGGTTAAAAACCTCATTTAGACCACAAATGCAGGCCTCCATTTGTATTCTTGTCTCTCACTTCAAAAATGTTACAGGAAGGTCTATAAAAAAACCAGTAAATTGGAAACTGCTACAGAGTCCTTATAACTGTGATTGTAACAGCTTGAGCATATTTTGGTCCACTAATTGTTCTTTGTATTATAAAGACATGTAAAATAATCAAAATTCCATCTCCCATCTCCTACAGACTTATCCCAGGCTACATAATCTTTATTACAGCTCTGGTTACTCATGAATGCATTGATTGAAACCTAAGATCTCCTAGGCAGCAACCAAAGCAGTTTCAAGCCAAAGGTCATGGTCAGAGAAAAAGGAAAACAAAACAAAACAAAACAAAATAAAAAACAAAAAACAACTTTAGGACTCTGATAAGATACAAATATCCTGGTAAGCAGAAAGGGGAAATATGGGGGAGGAGAGGGACAGAGAGGAAAAAGAATTATGAATAGATACAAATGAACACAAAGGCTCCAAAGCCAATATGATTGTATAGTTCAAGTTTGCATATATTGTGGTTTGGATGTCAGATGATACCCTCCAGCGACCTGTTGTGGTGATAAAATACCTTGGGGCTAAGCAAAGTAAAGGAGAAAGGGTTTATTTATTCTGGCTTGTAGCTCAGGGGTGCAGTCTGTCATGACAAGAAGTCAGGGCAGCAGAAGCCTGACTAGATACACTGCAACCACAGTCAGGAAGCAGAAAGTGATGAATGCCATCTGCTGCCCACCTAGTTTTTGATTTTATCAGTCCAGGACCCCTGCCCAGGAATCCCACCGTCCACAAGTGGGTGGGTCTTCAACCCCATTAAGATGATCCCCGTCCCCCAGCATGTCCAAAAGTTTGTCCCCTAGGTGACTCAAGTTGACAACACTAACCACCAACTGGCTTGGTTGCCAGCTGCCAAGCTTTTGAGAGGTTAATGGATCATGAGAACTCTAAAGAATAGACGAATACACAGATGAAGTCACAGTGGAATCAAGTTGGCAGAAATAGGTCACTGGGGGGTGGGTCTCGGAAGAGTGCACCTTGACCCTGCATGCTTCCTGGCTGCCATGAGGTGAACAGTTTTCCTGAACCAGGAACTTCCACAATGATGTCACTGCTGTGCCACAGGCCTAATAGCAATGGAACCAGTGGACTAGACAGGAGCCAAATTATATCTTTCTTCCTTTAAATTGTTTTTCTCAGATTTGTCACATTCTGCATCACTTCTGTAGGAGACTGAAAAATAAGTTAAAAATAATTATCCTCACCCAAGGACACATCACCACAGTCTAACAAACATAATCAGAGAGCAATGCCAACATTTAAATGTCAAAAAGAAAGCATTACCCACTCAGAGGGCTCAGTTTAATAGCAAACAATAGTTCAGAATTTGGATTCCCCTGCCCAATATGCGAAAGCTTCTCATATGTAAAATAATAATATATGAGATGGGAATGAACTGTCCCTTCCATATAAGCAGTTCACTAAAAAGTTTAAGTCCATGTCTTTATAGCCAATATCTACTTGGCACACCTACAAGGCAGAAGTCAAGGCAAATGTTGAACTTTCTTGTGAAGGAATTTATTTGCAAGCTTACAGAAATAGGATGTAATACTTGCCCAGTTTTGTTTTGTCTGAATGTAACTAAAGTAGAGTCAACAAAATATCATTTTTGACTAGAGAAAAATAATCATTATTTATGTTCAATGTAGATACTGGTTAAATGGGCTAGATTTGTGTTCAAGTGCTGGTTCTAGCCCATTTGTGGTCCATGGGAAGTCACCAAAACTCACTAAAGCCCAGGCATGGAGTTGCATTTCAATAACTCTTTATCCTGAGTTCCAGGCTAGCCTGGGCTACATAATAAGCCTCTGTCGAAGGAGGAGGAGGAGGAGGAGGAGGAGGAGGAGGAGGAGGACGACGACGACAACTCCTAGGTCTCCTGATCATCAAGGTAAAAAGCATGGATTAAGAAACATGATTTTTCTTCCAAACTCAAATACTGAGAATCTGAAAACCTTTGAAATGAAAAGCTTAACTGTCACACTCCTGAAATCAGCAAACTCAGGATGAAAACAGAAAGATCAACAAAGTGCCAGCACCTTCCTGTCAGGCATCCAGATGCTTTCTCAATGGGTCTTCAGAACTCTACAATGACTCCAGTAGAGCAACATTCTTGAGCCATGTATTTGCTTAGTTAGCATGGCAATAGCAAGCAAAGCTGCATTCTACCACCCACCACTTCAATGGCCAGTGACCAAAGTTCCAAGTCAGTAACAAAAATAGCAACAGGTTATTCTGTGATTTAGAGCAGAAGCTGCTTTCAGAATTGTGGCCCCTAGAAGACCATGGTGGTCCTGTTCAACCCTTCAATTTAACAGAAAAACAATACAAGCATTTAGCTTAAACTCTTTTTTTTTTAAGCATTTATTTATTTTTTTATTTTATTTATTTCTGTATGTGTATGAATGTACTGTCTGCATGCAAGTCTGTGCACCCGTGTCATGCAATGCCGCGGAGGTCAGAAGAGGGTCTCAGATTCCCCAGGAACTGGAGTTCTCCTGGAATTGGAGTCTCAGACGGTTCTCGGCCGCCATGTGGGTGCTGGGGATCGAACCTGGGTCCTCTGCAAGAGCGGTCGGCGCTCTTAACCGCTAGGCTATCTCTCCAGCCCTAGCTTAAACTCTTAAAGATAACTGGCTGGGCATGCAAATAAGCCACTTCCATCAGTTCACATGTTTTTAAAAGATTGTTGGAACTAAATTTTCTTCCTTAAAAGCATTCATAGGTATAGGACCTGTGCTGAAGTCTCTGCTTTTACACCAAATACGTTAGAAGTCTATTCAAATACAGAATGTCTAAGAAAGAATACTGTCCACACAAAGCTATCAAAAGTGTTTTGGTGGCTCTGACCATCAGAGAGAAAAAAAAAAACTACTATTTTCTCAGTATCAGTACCCTCATCCCTATCCCATCAGTACCCTCAGACCCATCAGTACCCTCATCCCCATCAGTACCCTTATCCCTATCCCCATCAGTATCCTCATCCCCATCAGTACCCTTATCCCTATCCCCATCAGTACCCTCATCCCCATCAGTACCCTTATCCCTATCCCCATCAGTACCCTCATCCCCATCCCCATCAGTTCCCTCATGAACATCAATATTCCAACCCATCACCCTCACTCATATTGAGTATCCCCACCCCCATCAGTACGCTCATCCACATCAGTATCCCCATCCCCATCAGTACCTTTATCCACATCAGCATCCCCATCCCCAACAGTACTTTTATCCACATCAGTACCCCATCTCCATCAGTACCTTTATCCACATCAGTATCCCCATCCCCATCAGTACCCTCATCCACATCAGTATCCCCATCCTCACCAGTACCCTCATCCACATCTCCCCTATCCCTATTAGTATCCCCTATTCAAGCACACTTTTATTCAATTACAGAAGATGTATCACAAGAAATATTAACAGCAAAAGTCAAAAAACAAATTTTCCCTTCAACTTCCATTCCAGGAGTGAAACCTAACACCATCACTCATCCAAAACTCATTTGGCAGAATAAATCAAACATTCTAAAGACAGTTTTTTTCTACATCCTCTCAATGAAAATAATGGCAGAACATAAAAAACAGGTTGCTGGGTCCCAGGCGTGGTGGTACACGCCTTTAAATCCCAGGACTCAGGAGGCAGAGGCAAAGTGGACCTCTGTGAGTTCCAGACCAGCCAGGAATACATAACGAGACTATGTCCACCTCCCCCTGCAAAAAAAAAAAAAAAAGGAAAGTTGATGGACATTATACCCATAAGTTCTGCTTGAAGCCTCAGCTTTAGAGACCAGTTGTCTCCTCTCCTCTGCTTTCCCTGAAAGGGGAAAGATTTTCATAGCGCTGATCTCAAATACTCACTGAATAAATAGCATGAACATGAATACAGAAATAATAAGCTAATAATAATGATCATCCCAGCATTTGGGAGGCAGAGGTAGGCGGATCTCTGTGAGTTCAAGGCCAGCTTGGTCTAGATAGTGAGTTCCAGGACAGCTAGGGCTACAGGGAGACCCTATCTCAAAAAGGCCAAATAATAATAATAATAATAATAAACACAATAGATGATATTCCTTCAGGCTAGATGAAGGAAAGAGAAATGTAAGTTGCTGATATACTCACTAGATACAAAGTTTAAAAAAAAAAAAAGTCAAGCTGGTAGTGGTGGCCCAAGCCTTTAATAGCAGGACTAAGGAAGTGGGGGCAAGAGGATCTCTGAGTTCAAGACCAGGCTGGTCTACAGAATAGATTCCGGGCCAGCTGGGGCAACAGAAAGACACCCCCCCCCCCAAAAAAAAAGAAAAAGTCAAGGACACACAATAATGTGCAAAAACAATGAACCCACCTCGTGTTTGAGGGATTAAAAATAATCTTCACATTAGGATTAAAGATTTGATACACCTCTTATGTAAACCTTTCTATTCTCAAGCACCCAACACTCGGACAAAATTCATGCATTTGGAGCCGACAGGAAACTCGGCACGCTACAGGTCAAGAATTGGTCATGAATCCGAAAACTATATACGTCCACAAGTGTTTGAAGTTTCTACAGCGGGGAACACTCACTCAAAAGATTCACGGAATTTCAAATCAATCTCCAGCACCCGAAACCGGCTACCCCATTTGGCACCTAGTCAAGTGGGCCACTGAGAGTAAAGTCTCTCAGCGACTATCTGGGTCACGTTAAATGGGTCATTAGTGGCACTGCAGTGCCTCGTCTCTCCAAAACCCTGTCCCGTCTCCGGAGCGGCCCGGGGCCTCCTGCGTGGAGGCAGCGCAGCGCAGACAGCGGGCGGGGCGGGGCGGACGCGAGTCCCCGGGGCAAGCGCAGGCCGCGGCGGCGGCCATGGTCATCTGCCGCCTCCCGACTCACCACGGTCCCCGCCGGCCGCACCTCCCGCCTCGGTTTCCCCGAGAGTGCACCCTGCTGCTGCCACCCCGCCCCCGGGACGCTAACTAGAAACGAAAGTAGCTCGGGGCGGCGGGCGCTTCCTGCCTGCGCCCGGCGCGGCCGCCCGGCCCACCTCCGCCCCCAAGGCCGGTACGACCTCCGCCCCCCGCCCGGCCGACACTCACGGGTAGGCATGGTGACCCGAGCCTCCCGCCGAGCTCGCCGCCGCCGCTCTGGGGCTCAGCGGGGCCGCGCGAACCGCGCTGACCGCAGCATGACGGCCGCAGCCCGACCGCGGCCGCCCGGACCCGGAGGGCGAAGTCGCCACAGAGCGATCGCCGTCGTCGGCGCTGGCAACGAAACCGCCACAGCTGCCAACGCCGGCCTCCCTCCGCGCCCAACGACGCGCAGGGCCGACCCACGGCCGTGACGTCAGCGCGTAGCCCTCCGCCCCGCCCCCGGTGGCCCAGGCTCCGCCCACAGCGGGCGATAGGCTGCCCGTGGGCCTTGCTTTCCGCTATGGGATGGGCCAGGAGTAACTTCAAGGTTTCTTTTCGCTTTTGTTTTTGTTTTTTTTCTCAATGTCTATTTGTAATTTAATTTCTGTATGTGTCATACACTACATCTTAATCAGCCTGGAGAGTTGGCTCAGGGGTTAAGAGCGCTGGTTGCTCTTGCAGAGGACCTGGGTTCTATTCCTGGCACCCACAAGGCGACTAAGGATCATCCATAACTCCAGTTCCAGGGTATCCGTTGCCCTCTGACCTGGGCGCGCACACCAGGACACGGGTGCACTTACACTCATGCAAACAATATACTCATAAAATAAAAATAATAAAAAAATTAAAATACATCTAAATAATATTTAGATCCCTTTCCGCATCTGCACCCTTCTATACCATCCCCTCCCCCAGCCGGATTTGATGCATTCTGTCATATGTGTTAAGGACTATGGAGTCAAGTTTGTGTACCCAGATGTCCCTCCTTCTGAGTCCTGTTCAGCTTATCGAGAGTCATTCCCTTAAAGGCCAACTCTCCTTCACCCCGCAGTCATCAGCTGCCAGTAGTTCCTCTGCTAAGGTTGGTTGCTCCTGCTCATTTCCCCAGTTCTATGCTGGGTTTCTGTCTGAGTCAACACGGGTTTTGAGCATGATGTTACCGTTGCTGTTAAGTTCCTTTTGTTTTCAAACCTGGTGCTTTGAGTGTGTCTCAATTAAGCTTTCTTGGGTGCATCACTTTAGGAGTGTGAGGGTAAGGATGGTGACCTTCAGTGTAGTGATGAGCTCCAGGCTGTTCCTGTTAGAAGCTATTTAACTGGCACATCATTCTGCAGTTCAGAAAGTCTAGTTCCTATGAGATGCACTAAGGTTATTTGGGGTGATGTCTGCACATTTTCTCAGAGGACAGAAAATGTCATTTCCACTTCCGCTTCTGGTGACTTTCAGACTGATCCAGTTCTCAGGACTTGGTCTCCTCCTGAGACAGCTGTTCTGAACACTTGGGTAGCCTTCTCGTAAATGCTGGGTATCATTAATATTATAGTTGATAGGTCTATTAGGAGTCACCGAGCTGGGCTGACCGTGGAGCCAGGGAGCCCAGCAGCACAGAGTGCAAGCGCAAGTGGTGCAGGCAGTACACTAACAGTAGGCTAGAAGCTGCCGGCAGTACACAGTCCATATGGGGAAATAGAAGTAAGCCCAAGAGATAGAATAGGATCCTTCCCAAACTGGCTCAGGATCTTTGGGGCTTGAATGATGTGGGATCCTAGGAAGGTGTGTGTTCCTAGGACCTGAGCTACCTGTATGGGATGTAAACACACATTTAAATTTGAGGACATATATCCTACAGTGCAGTGCCAACTTTCTGGTTAAGAAATAAGATTGTGCAGCCCTGAGAGGAAAGGTTAAAGAAGATGAAGTAACTTTAAAGGGCTTGAAGGAAATTAGTCTTTGGGTGAACTTGGAAGAAAGCAGAATTTAAATTAGCAAAGACCTTGAAGCATAGAAGGAAAGTGGAAGCAATCTACAGTGAGTCATGATAGCTGGCGAGAGAAGAAAACTATGTGTAACAGATCTTACAAACTGTTCCTTGCTACCAGGACAGGTCAAACCATCAAGGACATGGCCCACACTTGAATATGTTTTGTGATGTTAGTGATGGCAAAATTATAGCATTGAGAATCATCTGGGAGATAGGCCCCTAGTCACTGCTCATGGGAGATGATATTGATTAACTGAGATGTGATCCCTGTCCTCTGTGTTGCCATTACTAGCTGGGACCCTGGACTGTATAAATGGAAGGAAAGAGACCTGGGAACAGCATGCTTTCATCAGTCTGCTTCTTAGCTGTGGATGTACCGTGACCAGTTCCTGCGGCCTTGAGTTCCCCACTGCTATGAATTATAAGTTTGAACTGTGAGGCAAAATAAACCTTTTCTCCCTTAAATTGCTTTTGTCAGAGTGTTTTATCACAGCAACTGAAAAAGTAACCAAGATAGACCTCAGTGAATTATCACATAATTTTATCAACTATAAAATATTTCCTAATCCTACTTTTCTCACCAAGACTTTCATACTATCCATGTTTGCCTACATTAGAGTTCTTTTGCAATATGAATGAAATTGTTGTGTGGAATTGTACTCTGACACCAGATTGTATACTTTATTTTTTTTAATTTTTTAATTTTATTTTTTTATTTTTATTTTTTTATTTTTATTTTTTTATTTTTTTTAGATTGTATACTTTAAAAGAAATGGGAAAAATGTCAATATTTAAAATATGAATGCAGCTAGGCGTGGTGGCGCATGCCTTTAATCGTAGCACTTGGAAGGCAGAGGCAGGTGGATCTTTGTGAGTTCAAGGCCAGCTTGGTCTACAGAGTGAGTTCCAGGACAGCTGGGCTACAGGGAGACCCTGTCTCAAAAAGACAAAAAAAAATATGAATACATATGTATATCATGATACATATATCCCTGTCTGGAAGAAAGTAGGGAACTTGAGTATATTAATTCAGTAATTCCTAAATAAAGTACATACAGTTGGCCCTGCTGGTCCCACATCTTCAGACTCAACCAACCTTGAATTGAAAAAAAAAAAATATATATATATATATATATATATATATATATATGTATACATATATATGTGTGTGTGTGCGTATTATCTATAATGAGTGTCATAGAATTTTATTCCTGATTATTCCCTAAGCAGTGCACTATGACAACTATTTCCACAGCATTCCCAATGTACCAGGTGTAATCTAGAGATGATTTAAAGTATAAGGGAGGATGTATGTAGGTTATAGGCAAGCAGAATATCATTTTACTTAAGAGACTTGAAATCCAAGCATTTTGGCATTCAAGGAGGATCTTGGAACAATGCCCTACAGACATAAAGGCATGGTTCTTATTTACTCAAGAGTACAAAAAATGGCAAAAGAGAAATAGTTAATAAGCAACTTTGTGCTCATGATTGAAATTCATCCATTCTCAAGCTATTCTATGTTCTTTACTGGCACAATAGCATTAAATTATCAGTAACCAGGGTCCACAGAGTAGACTAGTTGTCTGGTAGGGAAATCTTGGAGCTAAGCATCCACTTAGAGGGCTTTGATACTGATGCAGAAGAGACTATTAAGTAGGTGCTTACCCTTGGTAGTGGCTGTGGAGAAGGAAAGAGCCAGATCTTAATTCAGAAAAAGAATCCCCGGGATCTGTTGGCTGCTGACTTGGAAGCAACAGAGAGGCATCTGTTAGTTATGTAACTTCAAGGTTGGAACAAGGAAAGTCATGGTGTGGGGAGAGCAGCAGACAAATTGGGAAAGAATGCTGTTTTAGGGAGCAATGTGAAGAAAGGATGTGTGCTTCTCTTTGCCATATGGAGCTTGAGGTGGCATCCAAGGGAGGTATCTCAGAGAAAAAAATCAGAAGGCAGCTGGTCATACCAGGTTGAACATACCCATTCCAAAGATCTCAGGATAGGAGATTTGGGAATCTGGAAACCAGAGAGTACCTTCTGAGAAAGGATATGCAGCCAGCAAAGCCGCATCAGAGAAGGAGGAGATTCGGAGGACACTATGCCCCAGAAGGCAAAGGCCAGTCCAATCCCCCAAAGCAGACATCTCTCCTTGCATTACCCAGAAAAGATACTGAAGCCCCACAGCTTAGCTTGACATAATAAGTGGTACTGCTTAAATGCCTGTACATCCAATAGCTTGTGCTTTGTTAATATGACTAAAAAGGGTATCACTGGGAAAGCTGTCAATCCATGAAGGGAAACAACCTGAACAGACTGGAGTCCAAAATGACAACTCCATAGAAATTAGACTGTTTTCTTCTCACCCACTTGTGCCCCTTTCCCAAAGCCCAGGGAACAAACTGCGGAAGAGGAGGCGTGGTAGATTGTAAGGGCTGTGGAGAGATAGGGGTGAATGAGACTACAGGAATATAGTCTGGACTCCTGATTGATCAACATGTCTGTGCATACAAGCTTCTCCAACTGGTTTATGGGAACCTTGGGTTGTTCAAAATTTGGACATAGATACTTGCAAAATGCACCAATTACCTTTTGTATGACATAATGAGTGACAGCAATGCTATCTGCAAACAATTGTGTCATTGTATTGTAGAATCCCTTAAAAAAATTAATTAATTAATTAATTAAAAAAAAAAAAAAGATACTGAAGCCAAAAGCCCTGATATAGTCTGGCCCATGATGTCTTTGCTTTTGTCCCCTTGGTCTTTTAGTTTTTGTATTTTTGCCAGAAATGAAATCATCTACCATGGATTCTGAGCAGAGAGAGCTGAAGGTCAGGAAGAACAGTGCCATAATGTTTGGATTATACATACCCTTTTCCTAGCTAGTGCACATGGATTATGGAGCACTGTTCCCATAGAAAGACCTTTTGCTTTTAAAACCCCTGGATCCGGGGCTGGATAGATGGCTAAGAACAGTGGCTGTTTTTGTAGAGGACCTGGGTTCAGTTCCCAGCACCCCTATGTCAACTAACCATGTGTAACTCCAGTTCTAGGGGACCTGGCATCTTTTTCTGGCCTCTGCAGGCTTTGCACAACATGGGTGCACTCACAAACATGCAGGCAATGCACTCATAGAAAAAAAAATAGTAAAATAAATAAATAAATAATCCATCCCTCTGGATCCTACTTCTGCCTGTGCATCTCCTTGCCTCACACTGCTGAAAACAATGAATCTATAAGCACCTCTTTTGGTATGTGATCTAAGAGCAAACAGCTAGCCTCTCCTGGACCGCTGCCCTGGGCTCCTCTTGCAAACCTTTCCCCATCCATCCCAGGTGTGCCTCTCTCCTAAAGTTCCTGTCTAATCAGGTAGAATTGAGGTCTAGACATTCCCACCATCCTCATCCTGGTCAGCACTTGTCCAGGCATACTGTGGATGTGGCACATTAAGAGGAGTTTCTAGATCCTTCTTCAGGACAGGACACACTGCTTTGGTGCGTGGATCACTGGTAAGGTCATATTGTTGTCAGAGTATGAGGCAGACAGACATACTGTCTAACATGAAATCTAGTGATACTTCTAGCTGACTTCACACTCGTTATGGCTCAACATTCAAATCCCTTCCTTTCACTCACTGTAGGAACATAGGAGGCCTTTCAAAACCTGGTCTCAAGATCTCTCCAGTTCCTCCTTACCACGTCACCATATTCAAGCTCCTCTATCTCCTGGTCTTGATGAAGTTTAAGCCAGGATTGCACGATGCAGTGCCACTCTTCCACTCATTTATCCATGCTGTTTTTCCAGCTGGCCTTTCCTGCACCCTTTATTTTAGGAAACTTTGTTCATCCTTCCAAACCCCTGTGAGTATTAAGTGTAATTAAGAATGTTCTAAACCATCCTCCTGGGCATACATCATGGAAAAAATTCTCTCAAGAGTCCATAGCATTGTGGATAAGGAAATCCATTCTGTCCATGATAAGGGGTCAGGCATGGAGGCCACCCAGATGTTCATCACTTGTGATGTGGTAGATTCATACATTCTGTGCATGCATATTAGCAACATGGTTTGTATAAGTTACTTTTCTGTTGCTGTGATAAAATACCATGATCAAAAGCAATTTATGGAGGAAAGAATTTATTTTGGCTTCTGGCTCCAGGGAGCAAGACCATAATGGTTGGGGAGGCATGGCAGCCGGCCACCATAAGAGGAAGCTGTGAGATAACATCTTCAACCGTCAAAGTGAAACAGAGAGACTGACAGTGAGGTTATAAACCCTTAAAGCCTACAGTCAGTGAAGTCCTTCCTCTAGCAAGGCTGTACCTCCCCATATTCTCCCACAACAGCACCACCAACTGGGGACCAAGGGTTCAACTACCTAGGCCTCTGGGGAACTTTTCTTTTTCAAATCACCACATGTCCCAATCTTAAAAATAGAGCTGATGGGGCTGGAGAGATGGCTCAGCGATTAAGAGCACTGACTGCTCTTGCAGTTTGATTCTCAGCACCCACATGCTGGTAGGAACCTTCTTAGGGTGGGTGTGGTGGCACACACCTTTAATGCCAGCACTCCGGAAGCAGAGGCAGGTGGATCTCTGTGAGTTCAAGGCCAGCCTGGTCTACATAGCGAGCTCCAGGCCAGCTAGGACTAAAGGGAGACCCTGTCTCAAAAAATAAAAACAAAAACAAACAAACAAAAATACAGAGCTGAGTGACACAATTGAAGAGCATTGATATCTATAGCACAGTCATGCTTATATATGTAACATATATAAAACAGCATTTATGGGCTGGAGAGATGGCCTAGCGGTTAAGAGCACTGACTGCTCTTGCAGAGGACCCAGGTTCAATCCCCAGCACCCACATGGCGGCTGAGAACTGTCCGTAACTCCAATTCCAGGAGAACTCCAGTTCCAAGGGAATCCGAGACCCTCTTCTGACCTCCAAGGCATAGCACAACACGGGTGCACAAACCTACATGCAGACAGAACATTCATACACATAAATAAATAAATAAAATTTAAAAATTATATTTAAAAAACAGCATTTATATTTACAATGGTATCAATAATTTTAAAGATGCCTACCAAGAGTCATAACTTGGCTTTAAAGTACATATTTCAAGTTCTCAAGGTTCATTCTGATACCTTTCTATATTTTTCAAATGTTCCTAGCCTTTCATGATGCATGGGAGATAGCAGGAACTCCCAGAAATAACTGAGGCAGGATCTTGGGAAAGGTATGGAGGACTGCAGGTATAGGCAGGGAGAAGAAACTACAAAAGTTGGATTTAAGATGCTCTTCTTGTACCTCCATGCAGGAAAGGCCTGGAACATTTGTTGCATAGTGATCTATACATTAGCCATTAATAATAATGCCCTTTCATTATATTTATAGCCTTCTAAAATTATTAGGCTCAAATTAAGAACAATGTTCATCAGTATTAAATAAAAAGAATACTTTCTTTTTTTTCTATATTTACTGGCATGCTTTCAGAATATAGGCCACTAAAAATAGAAGTTCTCTGTCCCTTGGTGTCTTATTCCTTCTCCAAAGATGATTAAATGATCAAAATAATATTAGAAAGGTCATTGTCAACATCCTATTAGAGCATTAGCTTTTAGGCCCAATTGCTCAAAATAGCTCTGTTCCAAGTTTATACCACTATGTGTTCCAACTTCTGAATCCTGAGCAGAGATGATTCACTTTTAATTAGTATGCATCCCAGTGCTTCCAAGGTAATTGCAGGCACATTTACAAAGTTACAGGAAATAACTGTGAGATTGTTTGTTTCTCCCAAAAGCATCTTCTGAAAGGGTCATAGTGGTGTGATCTGATATTCACTACATACTCATTTTCACACTAAATATTTATATCAATTGTATATATCTTTTAAAATTTTCATTCCGTTAGTCCCCCCATTGCTTAATTAGTCACACTCCTTTTCCAATTCTTATGAAGCATGCATTGCATTGGTTTGTGACTTTGAAATCTTGAATTTGACTTTTTACCTTCCCCCTTATTTGGCCTTTTGATGACCTCTATTTTCTCTGGAGTTAATTTTTCTCAATTTTGGTACGAAGAAACACTCCCTTAGATTGCAAGGCAGTAGTCCTTAATCTTGACTGTACTTTGGGGGAATATTCCAACCACTAGGGGAATGTTCAAAAAATACCCATATCTAGGTCCTATTCCTAGTTTCTGGTTTGTATGGACTAGGCCTATCCTACTTGGAACCCCTGTATGCCAGCCCCCATGCAGTTTGATCTCTGCTGTGCAGCCAAGATTGTGCTTAGTTACTATTAAAATGACTTGAAGCATAAAGAGCTTCTATCTGGCCGGGCGTGGTGGTGCACACCTTTAATCCTAGCACTTGGGAGGCAGAGGCAGGCGGATCTTTGTGAGTTCTAGGCCAGCCTGGTCTACAGAGTGAGTTCCAGGACAGCTGGGGCTACAGGGGGACCCTGTCTCGAAAAGACCAAAAAAAAAAAAAAAAAGAGCTTCTATCTGATCAAATCCTGTACCACATGAGGACATGCCATGGCTAGTCACACTCTTCCATATTGAGACTATCATCTTTGAATCCCAGACCAATTTTCTCACTCATGGGCTAGCCAAAGTAAGTGGAAATAGCCATGAGACCAGATGCAAAGGACAGGCTTCTATTCATTGTCCTGCACTTTCCCTGCCAACCCGTACACTATACAAGGCACATTCCCCTTATCATCCCCTAAGCCAACATCTCAGTCAGCTCTGCTTCATAAAGGGATCCGCAAGTGCAGAGGGAGCAAAATCCTGAGATAATAAGGTTAAGAGTTCTTCATTAAATCAGACAAAAGAGCTGGAAACCCTTCCTTAGAAACACTATCATTTTAGACAATTAGAAGCATTATCTCTCATTGCTATTTACTAAAATGCTAGCTAGCTTTAGCATTTAACACAGGCAGGAGTGGATTTGTTAGAAGGGAGAGACAACACACTTTTTAATACAGTGGCATTGTAGGCAGTGGAGGTGTTTATAAGACTTTCGGGACAATTAGAGTCACATCTTATTTATTGCTTTATTCTCGTCATGGAACATATTAGCTACTTGAGAAATATTTGAAGAAGAACAGGAACTAGAGAGACAGAAGGGAAGGAGGAAAAAGGAAGAACAAATGGACACTCAGGACATAAAAACAGGAAGCACAGAGAGGTATTGGAAGAGGCTTCTCAGCATCAGATGGAAAAGCAGCCCCAACCCCAGCCTCCACAGGCGTTTGCACACTCTTGCCCTCAGCTTTTTGTGAGGAGGCTGAAGCTTGGGAGAGTGAATGAGTCTCTGAAAGTCACACAAGTGAAGGCTTTCCAATTGGAATTCAGGTCTGTCTGTCCCCTGCCCACAAGTTTTTAAGCACAGACTGCAGAGTCCATTGAATTGCAAATGGGCCCAACACACTATGTAGATTTAGTCTATGCAGAGGAAGATACCTCTCCTGATCTGTCTTGTAAAAAAAATTGTCAGGTCCTCCAAAGAAAGCAGTATGTTTTCCATTGCTTCGTGATTCCTTAAAGGATACTATTAGCTTTTGTATTTATCCTTCTTTTATAGGCTGGATGGTGAGTTTTAATCACCTTATAACTGTTTGTTTGTCTTTCACTGGGAACAAGGTCAATTGTTGTGACAAAACACTCTGACCAATATCAACTTGGAGAAGAAAGGATTAATTTAGCTTACTTCTCCTGGGTCACAATTAATCACCTAGGGACCTCAAGGTAGGAAGGAACTCAGGGCAGAAACATGGAGGCAGGAGCTGAAGCACAGACCATGGAGGAATGCTTCTTGAGATCAAAACATCAGGCTGGTGAAACTTAGCCTTTCTGGATAATTAATGACCATACTCAGTGCCCATACCAATTTGGCCAAGGGACATAAGGGACAAACTTTTTTTCCTAGCTCTTTAGGGTCAATTAAGACCCAGGGGACTATCAATGGGGGCATGTTTTAAAATGTCCTGTTTAGCTGGGCGTGGTGGCACACGGCTTTAGTCCTAGCACTTGGGAGGCAGAGGCAGGCAGATCTTTGTGAGTTCAAGGCCAGCCTGGTCTACGGAGTGAGTTCCAGGACAGCTGGGGCCACAGGGAGACCCTATCTTGCAAAGACCAAAAAAAAAATAATAATAATAATAATAAAATATCCTGTTTAACTTTAAGTCACCTGCCTTCTTGATCAGAGAGGACATGGAGACTACAGGAGAGACTCAACCAGTGTCCAGTCTATAAAGAGAAAAGTCAACATAGAGGACAGTCTCCTCAAGCTTCAAAGAAAAGCCTGGTCCAGCAAGACCTGACTTTATCCTTTGTAGATGGAACTTGTAAAGGAAGGACAGAAAGGGAAGGCCAGGGGCTCCCCCACCCAAAAAAAAAAAAAAACCCAAGTGACCCCTGAAGACCAGATCCTCGACTAACCTTAAAAAAACAAATCTTGGGCTGGAGAGATGGCCTAGTGGTTCAGAGCACCGACTGCTCTTGCACAGGACCCGGGTTTGATCCTCAGCACCCACATCTGAGGCTGAGAACCATCTTTAACTCCAGTTCCAGGGGAATCCAATGCCCTCTTCTGGACTCCTCGGCATTGCACGACATGGGTGCACAGACCTGCATGCAGACAGTACACTCAGATGCATATAAATAAATAAATTATAAAAAAAAAAAGAAAAAAGAAAACAAATCTTGGTTAATCTGGGTTAACTGTGTGGACTTAAACACCCAAAAGGAAAGTATAACCAAAAGATAAGTAATCATATATTTATTTTAAAGTCTGAGAGATTATACTTCCAGATACTAGATTTAAATTTATACTATTGTTTCAGATCTTGGCCTTGCTCAACAATGCAATGCTACCTACAGCCTAAAAGGAGAAGTCCATTATTGTTGTTGTTAAATGATATTAATTAATAGGAGTCTCCTCTTTCTATCTAGAAACTACTTAAAAGAAAAACTCATGCTGTAACTATCAGAATACCTGGAAAACAGACCCCGACACCATGGCCAAATGAACAAAAAGAGAACCCCTTGTTAAGAGATTTTAAAGGACTCTTGAAGTGACAATAAAGGACTTTGTTTTCTCTATAGCTATACTTTTGGGGGTCCTTTAGATAAACCTGCTAAATGGGCTACCCAGTTGCCACACCTTGCTCAGCATGGAAGAAGTCAGAACGGTTGGCATCGTGATTCCCTCTTGGCAGTTGCAGTGACCTCTTCAGAGGGTAATATGATAAAAATACAAACTAAAATTGTCTGGGGACTGCTGCCCTTCTAGAAGCTGACTCCAACTTCAAAGAGCTTTCTGCTCAGGTAGACACAACACTAGGTGAACTCCACCTATCAGTTTCTCTCAGATTCCCATACCGCTTAGCTAAAGTAGTTCTTCAGAACCAACACAGGCTGGACTTACTTTCCTCCAACAAGGTGGGCTATGTATGGACCTAGGGGAACAATGCTGTTTTCATGTCAACAATTCAAGGGTCATTAAAGAAAGTTTAACCCTGGTGAAACAAGTAAAAGAAAGAGAGAAGGCCAGACAGCAAAGCACTAACTGGTATGAGTCATTGTTCTCCTTTTCTCCCTGGTTGACCACTCTCCTCAGTGCACTGGCAGGGCCTCTACTTATCCTTCTAGTTACCCTAACCTGTGGCCCATGTAGCCTTAACTCCTCTGTTAGATTTATTAATCAGAGAGTCAGTGCTATTAAAATCATGGTACTAAGGACCCAATACACCCCCCTTCCCTACATGGAGAGTGACCTCTCAGAAACATCCAATGAGATTAACTCTTACGAACTTCCTTCAAGGATGTGAAGATTTTAAAACAGGAGGGAATGAGATAAATGAGAAACTGCTCCAGAGGTTGTCCTTTCAGACACCATTTTGCATTATGTAGCTGAGACTTAACTTCATCTCGTGACAAGTTTCATTTCTTTAAGTTTTGTTTTCCCTGAACTATAAAGGGAAAGTTAAGGATCAGGTTCTTCTTTCTGGAAATCATATGTGCCCTTAAAAGCCTGGCCATAACTGCTGACTCTCTCTTCTGTAATTGGCTTGCTTGCTACATGCTACTCTTTGATTTGGTATTATTTTTTATATTAAGTCTGATTGGCCTTTATACTTATAAAAGCTGTGTAACCCATTTCTCAGGGCCTCGCACCTCCCAAGCATGTGGTCCTGCAAGTGGTCTCTCCATTGCAACACTGTTACACTTCTTACTGGCTTGCTCTCCTGGCCCATGTTTTCTTATACAATACACAGCCATCCACCAAGGGGTGGCACTGCCCACTGTGAGCTGGGCCCTCCCACATTACTCAACAATCAATAAAATATTCCCACACACATGGTCACAGGCCAGTCCAATGGAGGCAATTCCCCAATTGAGGCTCCCTCAACCTAGGTGTGTCAAGTTGACACTACAGCTATCCAGCATAATTTATTCTTTGTCAACTTGACACACAAACATATTACCATTAAACCATAAGCTTTTCATTTCTTTTTAAATTTTATTTATTTTTTTATGTGTATGAATGTACTGCATATAGGTTTGTGAACCCGTGTCATGCAAAACCTGAGGAGGTCAGAAGAGGGTGTCGGATTTCCCTGGAACTAGACTTAAAGATGGTTCTCAGCCACCATGTGGGTTCTGGGGATCGAACCCAGGTCCTCTGCAAGAGCTGTTGGTGCTCTTAACTGCTTAGGCCATTTCTCCAGCCCCAATAAGCTTTTCATTTCTTATCCCCAAAGTCTGATGGTAATATCACAACATAAAGCAGTACAATCTTAAAAGTTCCCCAGTCCTTAAAAAAACTCAAGTACTTAAAAGTTCAGTTTCTTTAAACATTTTTTTAAATTTTATTTATTTCTGTATGTGTATCAATGTACTGTCTGCATGCAGGTTTGTGCACCTGTGTCGTGCAATGCACGCGGAGGTCAGAAGAGGGTCTCGGATTCCCCTGGAACTGGAGTTCTCCTGGAATTGGAGTTTCAGGCAGCTCTCAGCCGCCATGTGGGTGCTGGGGTTCGAACCCGGGTCCTCTGTAAGAGCGGTCAGCGCTCTTAACCGCTAGGCCATCTCTCCAGCCCAAAAGTTCAGCTTCTTTAAAAGTCTCTCAACTATGGGCTACTGCAAAATTAAAAACAAGTACTGTTTTATTTCAAAGGACACTTAAGCATAGCCTTAGTTTAGCAAAATACCTCAAACCTGGACATCTGGGATTTACTCACAATTTTCAAGGTTCCAAAGGATTTTGACAGCTCTACTTCTCTGGTTCTGCCATCCACAGCACAGGGAGGAGCTTGTCCTGAAAGCCTAGGCCAGCTCTACTCCACACCTGCTGCTGCTCTTGGTGGTCATCCCATGATCCTGCCATTTCCAAAAAGCTGGGGCTCCTCTGATGCCTAGGCTGTGGTTTTACCGGTGGACTTTTCTGGCCTCTTAGGGTGCCAAGACTCAGATTTTCTTCCTGGGATCTTCACTGCAACTTAGGCTGCACTTTCTTTTTCTTTTGTCTTTTTGAGACAGAGTCTCCCTGTAGGCCAGCTGTTCTGGAACACACTATGTAGACCAGGCTGGCCTTGAACTCACAGAGTTCCAACTGCCTCTGCTTCTCAAGTGCTGGGATTAAAGGTGTGTGCCACCACTCCCAGTATTCAAGGCTACACTTTCACCAATGATCTTTCTTGGCCTCTCACAGTGCCAAGCCTCAGCTGCTTTCTGTGACCCCTTCACATTTCTACACTAGAACCATATAGGAGGCTCTTACACATTACCAAGTCCTGCTTCCAACTTGAAGTGGAGGGTCAGGCAACATCTGCACCACAGCTGCTGTGTGCTGACCCTGAGGAAATTCTTCCCAGAAGATTTCATCACGGCAATGCTGGTCTCTTGTTAGTTACAGCTGATTTTTCAGCCCTAGCTGACCAGCATCAATTGCCCCAGTTAAACAAAGGTTTCACTTCAAGTTCTGGTCTTATCTTAATCACAGCTGATTCTTCAGCCCCAGCTAACCAGAACACACAGCTTCTCAATTCAAAACATTACACAAACAGTACTGATGGTTTCCACTTCCCTTTGAAGCTCCACAAGTTAGTCCTCCAGCATCTAAAACTCTTTCAGCATTATTTTTTCCAAGGTCCACAACAACAAACTCTAAGCACTCAATGACTTTTCTGGGCCAAATTTCCAAACACTTCCACAGTCTTCCCCAGAACACCAAGGTCACATCTGTCACAGCAATACCCCACTCCTGGTACCAATTTCTGTTCAGGTGTGCCTTCAATTGCTGTGAAAAAACACTATGACCAATACCAATTTGGGGTAGAAAGCTTACAACTCCTGGGTCTCAGTTCATCACTTAGAGAGCTCAAGGAGGAACTCGGGGTAGGATCCTGAAGGCAGGAACTGAAGCACAGGCCATAGCAGAAGGCTGCTTACTGGCTTCCCTGTTCTATGCTCTGCCCAGGAGTGGCATCACCCAGAGTGGGCTGGGCACTCCTACATCACTCAACAATCAAGGAAATGCCCCACAGATATAACCATAGGCCAATCCAATGGAGGGAGGCAATTCTCCCATTAAGGCTCCTAGGTGTGTCACATTGACACTAAAGCTATCCAGCACAGACATATTACTGTTGTTTACAAATCAATTCTACTTACGTTTACATTCCTTTTTGTTAGAAAAATACATTTTAAAATATCCTCCAATGGGACATGCAGTATTTATCCATAGACTGATATCTTGGTTTTGAGTGTAACTTGGAAGTTGGTAGAAGTGCTACCTACTAAATGTGCCTCAAGGCAATAGAATTATGGTTGGATACTATGACAGTTGATCATATTTACTGGGGAGGGGGGTGCAGAAATAAAGCCAAGTACCTCATGCCTTAGTAGAAATGCAGTTATAGCTATGTCCTATTCATATCTAATGACCGGAAAGAGAAGAATAGTAGACCTGTTTAGAAACACAAAAAAATACTAGAGAATTTCAAAGCAGATGACTGAGAACATTGTGAGGATTCTTTTTGTGTAACATTGCTTTTATTAGAGAACAGGAGGCAACTTTTGGATAGTACTTTTAGTGGTCTAGACAACTCCTTATGTTAGATCATTTCAGCCTAGGAGTTTGAAACCAGCCTATGAAACATAGCAAGATACTTGCTCAAAAAACAAACAAACAATTGGGCGTGGTGGCGCATGCCTTTAATCCTAGCACTTGGGAGGCAGAGGCAGGTGGATCTCTGTGAGTTCGAGGCCAGCCTGGTCTACAGAGCGAGCTCCAAGATAGCTGGGACTAAAGGGGGACCCTGTCTCAAAAAATACCAAAAACAAACAAACAAACAAACAAAAAAACCCAAACCATTGTATTTATTTCACTTTAAGATACTTTTTCTTTTCTTTTCACTTTTAAATGTTTCTGAAATAAGGACACCACACCAGATGTTTAATGTCAGCCCAAAGTCGCAAGCTCTGGAAAACTTAGACCTTTCTTGGACCTTTCTTAGACAGTACTCTGTCTTAACCACCCCTTTGTTCAAGCAGTTGTCCTGACAATTGCCTTTATAAGTAGGAGAGAAGTAGCTTAATTTTAGTGTAAGTTTATATTTCCTTATTGTTGCTTAAATTTATTTTTGTTTATTTTTATTTTTATTTTATTTATTTTTTATGTGTATGAATGTACTGTCTGCATGTAGGTCTGTGCATCCGTGTCGTGCAATGCCGCAGAGGTCAGAAGAGGGTGTCGGATTCCCCTGGAACTGAAGTTCTCCTGGAATTGGAGTTCCAGACGGTTCTTGGCCACCATGTGGGTGCTGGGGATCGAACCCGGGTCCTCTGTAAGAGTGGTTGGTGCTCTTAACTGCTAGGCCATCTCTCCAGCCCCCCAATTTTTTAAAAGACCATAGTAAAAGGCAGTGTTAAAACAAAAACCTATTGCATGTAGGTAACGAGACTAATAGAAGTACTAACTGCTCTAGGTTCAGGAAAATGATCAAGACCATGAGAGACCACTCTAAGCAAGAAAAGGAAAAATTTAATTGGAAAAACAAGCTTGCAAACTATGCTCACAGAAGAGAGAGAGAGAGAGAGAGAGAGAGAGAGAGAGAGAGAGAGAGAGAGAGTGCAGGAACTTGTTTTCATAGCTGGATGGGTTTTATAGAATTAGGATTTTTGTGGGTTAGGGGGAGATGAGTTCATAGAAGTTGTCTCTGTAATGGGGGGTTCGGTCAGGTGTTTAGGGGGGAGTTTCAGTTAGGTGTTTTTCAATTTTGTCCTTGGCTGCAATTGAAAATTGGCTGGTGTGATAATTACTTGCAGTTGCATTGTGGAAAACAGGATCAAGAGGTTACTGGGTAATTAGGGTGGTTTGGTTTCTGTTTCTGGAGTTCTGCCAGCCGGGTTGTGGTCAGCATGCTGTTAATCAGTAGTGACTCCATCTTGGAGTCCAGTGCAGCCTAACATTCCAGCTTTTTGTTAAGGATACATACGGGACTGTGGTTTGCTTCTGCAGTTGCTTACTGCTGGGTGGGGTGGCTGGTAAATCTCCCAAGGGATGCTGGATTCAGTAGTTGGTTCCCCTGGAGTCCATGAAAGATTGGCTCTGAGGTGGCTAGGGGCTGGTAAAAGTGGATTGAAGGTTCTAGTGTGAGTTGGCTTACTTGGTTTCATACACATTTTAAGAGACAAGGGGCTAAAAGGAGAAGCAAAATTCCCACTGTGAGCCTAATAGGGGTGAGAACGAGGGCCGAGTGGTCCAAAGACATCCCAGGACCGAGAAGAAGTTGTTCCTGTTTTGAGTGGATCGGCTAGATTTAGGAGGGTTTTTTTTTTTTTTTAACCTCTGGTTTTACTTGTCCTGACTGGCTTACATAGTAGCTGATCTTCATTTATGAAAAAGCAGATTCTTTCTTCTGCTGCGGTAATGAGGTCCAAGGCCTGTAGATTTGGAAGAACCACTGATCCCAGAGAGGTGAGGTGTTGTTGGAATAGACTGAGAGCCTTAGCTGATCCTGTGACTCTATCATTTAGGTCTGAGGAAAGCTGTTGATAAGAGATAAGACTATGTTCTAGTTCTCCAGCAGTCATTCCTGTAGCTAGTATGAAGGCAGCAAGGCTGACCCCCACCGTGACCTGGAGGAAGAGCATCCTTTTTTGTAAATGGTGCCAGGATGTCACTTCACCTTCTACATAGAGAGTGAGTTTGGGGACTAGGGTGACTGGAACACAGGGGCTGGGGTGTCTGCTGGAAGAGAAGCAGGTATATAGAGTTGAGTTACACCAAAAATAAATTCCAGCTGGAAGGGTGTGATATTTTGAGATTGAAGAGTTTTTAAAAGATTCAGGCCAGCACTGAGATATATCATTATGCCAGCTGTCAACATGCTCTGAGGGGGAAAGGGAGAACAACATAGAGGATAAGGGGTCCCATGAGCAAGGAGGGCTCAAAGTGGAGGTAATGTAAAACAGAGAAGGAGCTGCAGTCAAGGGTCATAGGCAGGGTGCAGAGAAAGTAGGCAGTATGGTTGGTTACTTGTGTTGGTTGTAAGAGGACAAGTAGTTAAGGACAGAAACCCAAGAGGGATTGTTGTGGACAGCTTTAGTGTCAACTTGACACACCTTGGCTGAGGGAGTGTCAATTGGAGAACTGCCTCTATTGGACTGCCTGTGGCCATGTCTGTGGAGTATTTTCTTGATTATTGAGTGATGTGGGAGGGCCCAGCTCACTGTGGGTGGTGCCACCCCGTCAGGTTGTTACTTATTTTACAAGAAAGCAGGTTGAGGGGCTGGAGAGCTGGCCTAGTGGTTAAGAGTGCCGACTGCTCTTGCAAAGGACTCAGGTTCGATTCCCAGCACCCACATGGCGGCTAAGAACTGTCTTTAACTCCAATTCTAGGAGAGTCCAATGCCCTCTTCTGACCTTGATACGGGTGCACAAACCTACATGCAGACAGTACACTCATACACATAAAAATAAATAAATAAAAACTAAAAAATGAAAGCAGGTTGGGCATGGGACCAAGCCAGTAGCAATACTCCATAGCCTGTGGTTCACCCTGCCTCCAGGTTCCTGCCCTGAGTTCCCGCCTTGAGACCCCTAAGTGATGAACTGTGACCCAGGAGATTTAAGCTAAATAAACACTTTCTTTCCTAAGTTGGTATGAGTGTTTTGTCACAGCAATGCAGAAGCAAACTAGAACAATTATTCAGGCCGTGTTGGAGATTGTACTGCTATTTCTTGGATTGTTTAAATGAAATTATTTTTATGCCTATGGGGAGCTGTCTGGAGTGACCTAAAAAATCTTGATTCCTCCTCTTGTTGTTGGGCCTCCAGAGTGCCATAAACATGACATGCCTTCCACTCCATCTGCCCATTTTTGGTCCCAGCAATCATTTATGGTTATCTTGTGATTATCTCCTTGTGCAGGCCTGAGTTGTTGAGGGGAAATGCTGTACCCAGACTGGGAATAGTGACAGTCACATTTCCATGAGGGGCATCCTCCTTAATCCTAACCCCCTCTTCAGGTGGAGCTAATTTGATCAGGGAGGAAGCAAAGCTATGCAGCCAGTGCATAAGATTATTTCCGTTTATGACAGGAACATGTGCAAGAATCCAGAACGTGGAAGGTTAAGGACATAGATGAGGCACAGATGGAGATGGGACAAAAGGCAGAGTTGAGGAGCTTGTTTTGTTTGCCTGTAGCAAGAGTATCAAATCTCCAGACACAAGAAAGGGTGAACATGTTAGGGGGAAGGAGAGAGAGAGAGAGAGAGAGAGAATTCTAGAAACAAACTGGCTTGAGGGCTTATTCTGGCATTGAAGGAAGGAAAGGAGTATGGGTATTTTGAGGTTTTTTTTTTTTCAATTTTTTTATTGTCATGGGGTCAAGTTGTTCTTGCTTGATGCAGCTAAGTTATGAAAGGTGGACCCAGTTGGGGATTCCTTGGAGCCTGGTGGCTATGGGAATAGTTAGAATGACCAGGTGGCATCCAGTCCAGTGCAGTATGAGGCACTGTGCACGTGATTGCCTGGGATACACCTGGTCTCCGGGGTGAAGAGAGTACTGGGGTCTTTCAAAGGGTGGGAAAGAAGGCAGTCAGCTGCTGGAGAACATTCCTGATGAGAGTAAAGATCAAAGGGACTGAGAAATGAAGGGCCCTTGGGATAGACCTGATCCTGGCAAGTGGAAAGAGTGGATCCAGGGTAAATGAAGATCGTGGGTTAGTTTGGAAAGATGACTTCTGAGAATTGCATTTGCCCATTCCACCTTGCCTGAGAATTGAGGTCTATAAGGGATGTGTGTAATTTTAGAAATAGAGGATGATCTGTTATCAGACTGGATGGTAAGGGGAAGACCAAATGGAGAGAGGATGGACTCAAGGAGATGAGAGGCAACAATATGTGCAGGTTCACCTGCTGTTGGGAAGGCCTCAACCCATCTTGAGAAAGTGTCCACCATAGTGAGGAGATATTTAATCTTTTTATGAGGGGGCATATGGGTAAAGTCAATTTGCCAGTCCGTTCTGGGGAAGGGGGCCCTGTATTGATGGGGCTTGAAAGAGGGAGGAGGCTTGCCCCCCCTCCACTCCAAACCCCACCCCCACCCCGTGAAGAGGCTTTTGTGCATAAGGAGCAAGCCTGTGTTGCAGAGATTAGTGAGCAGATAGTAGAGCTCTCCCATAAGCAGCCACCCTTGAGGACAAGTGACGTGACATGATGTGACTTGACGGCACCTTGTTCTACAAGGGCTTGCTGCAGTTTTGGAGACTAGGAGGGAGTAAAGGAAGCAGCACAAGGAAAAGAGCTGGGGGATGTATCAGCAGTCTGGAGGCTAGACTCCCCAGCTGCTCTGTCCACAAAAGCATTTCCCCAGGCCACCAGAGAGGTTAGGGGCAGGGGATGACAGCTGCTTGTGCTGGCAGGTAGAACCCTCCAGCATCTTAAGACACGAGGACCTTAGTGATGGGGTCCCCTTGGCTGATAACCCTCTCTCCTTCCATGTGGCTGCATGGTGGTATAAAATATGAAAAGCCTACTTAGAGTTGGTATAAATGTTGATTGCTTTCCATTGGCCCAGAGTGAGAGACCAAGTGAGTGCAATGAGTTCTGCCTTTTGGGAAGCCAGCTGGAAGCCTGCCAGCAGCCAGATGCACATCTGGTCCCTTGCTATTCTACCAGGGGAAGGAAGATTAGGGTCACCAGCAGTAGAGGAATAGCCAATTGGGGTCCTCTCTAAGGACTGCAGCTACCCCCACAGGTTGGGGTCCTTTCTAGGGCCTGTTACATGGACCTCGTCAGCATGGGCCTAGGTGGTGACCCAGATTCATTCCCACTCATGAGGAATCAAAGTAGTGGAAAGAATGACATGAATATCATGCCAGATAAGGTCCTAGGTTTGGGTAAGGTATGGAAGTTCTTTAGTGTATCACACTGTATCAGTAGAGAAAGGACCCAAGCAGTGCTACATTTGGGAGAGATCAGACATAGTAAAAGGCATAAGGATATGGATAATTGTTCCTCCGCCTTTGAGAACTCATGCAGAGGAAAAAGGCAGTCGGAGTGTCCTTCATGCTCAACTGAATGCTGAGTGGGGTGGAGGGAAGGGAAGAAAAGAAGAAGAGCCGCAATGGAACAGGCAGATCAGGGCAAGGGGCTCCTGAGGTGGAGATGGAGGTGCATGGTATCGGCAGATCCAAGTGTTTGAGGGTTGAGAGCCAACTGGCAAGCGGAGGGACTGGTTTAGGCATGCAGCCTTCGGGTGAACTTTTAGCTAAAAGGATCTGCAAAGGGTGGCAAGTGGAGCAGAGAGAGGGACCAGACCAGAGGGCACAGGGGGCTTGAACATGGGCGGTTTCTGACCATCTCCCCCTGCAGTGGCAAACATTGTCTACATAGTAAGAATGCGGAAATCAAAAGTGCCATTTTCAGGTCATAAGGACCCGTTGTCTAATTTATACTGAGACTGAGCTGTGTTACAGTAAAAAATTAAATGGCCAGGCTTACTATCCCCTCAGAGTCCCAGAGGTTGCAGATTCTTAAAGATGCCGGCTAGGGGAGCCATGGGAGCAGTTTTGGAGACCTTGATTCTCATTTCTGGAAAGAGGTAACAAGGGTAAAGGGAAACTGCACAGTGGAGAAGAGAGTGCAGCATCCTTCTCAGTCTCTGACCACCGAGGTGAGAAGTCCCACCAGGAAAGCCAAGACAAGGAGAAAGGTGTGGATGGAAAGGGCGAGCTGCAGGATGGCATGGAAAGGGGCACCGATGAGCTGAGTCAGAGGAGATCCTGAGTCAGAGGGGCTCAGAACACCAGGAAGGGACTTAGACCTAAGGTGTCAATAAGACATCCCTTTGCGAGGCCCATTGCCCACTGGGGGCAGGGGGTTAGCCTGGCTTGCTGATGCGGCTTCAGAGAGAGCAAACCTGAGGTCTGGCCAACCTGAGTGGGCCACTTACAGGAGGAGGAAGGAAGGAGGAGGAAGGAAGATGGACGAGGGAGGAAGGAGGAAGGAAGAAGGAAGGAGGAAGGAAGAAGGAAGAGGAGGAAGGAAGAAGGAGGAAGGAAGAAGGAGGAAGGAGGAAGGAGGAAGGAGGAAGGAGGAAGAAGGAAGAAGGAGGAAGGAAGAAGGAGGAAGGAAGAAGGAGGAAGGAGGAAGGAAGAAGGAAGAAGGAAGAAGGCAGAAGTATGGTATCCAGAGGTTGAATTGTGGTGGGAGGAAGGAAGAAGGAAGAAGGAGGAAGGAAGAAGGAAGAAGGAAGAAGGAAGAAGGCAGAAGTATGGTATCCAGAGGTCAAATTGTGGTGGGCAACCATCCAGCATCTGGCCAGTGGTCCAAGGCCATCAGAGGGCCTGGACATCCACTCAGTGGTCAGGTCAAGGAAGGAGGAACAGCATCCCAAAGGGGGTCTGGAGTAGCCTTACCCTGGATTTCAGCACCAGCTGTTAGGTTGAGGAAAATGACCAAGACCACGAGTGACCACTCTGAGGCAAGAAAAAGAGAGATTTAATTGGGAAACGAGCTTCCAGACTGTCCTCGTGGGAGGGGGAGAGAGCAGCTGCAGCTTCTTGTCACACCAGGCTGAGTTTTAGAGTATTGCTGTGGGAAGTGGGAAGCAAGTCAATAACAGGTGCCTCAGTAAGGAGGGTTTTGACTGAGGGGGGAGTTTTGGTTAGATATTTTTCAGTTTTTTGTTTGGCTGCTATGGAAAACAGGAGATTACTGAGAAGCTAGATTGGGTTAGTTTGTTTCCTGGAATGCTGCCCACTGGGTTGTGGTATCCATGTTGTTGTTCAGCAGTAATTCCATCTTGGGGTGCAGTTTGACCTAACATATACCTTATTCAAGCTACTTGGGAGACTGAGACAGGAGGATGACTTCAGCCTCAGAGTTTGAAAGCAGCCTATGAAACACAGCAAGATCCTATCTAAAAAAAAATCAAAACACCAGATTTTTTTCATTTTAAGATTTTCTTTTCACATTTAAATGTTTCTGGAATAGGGACACACCTGATGTTTAATGTCAGCTGAAAGTCAAAAGCTCTGGAAGAAAGGTCTCAGTGTCTGCACACTACTGGTTGTCACTGTCTGTCTTACCACCTCTTCATCTAAGCAGTTGTCCTGACGGTTGTCTTTGTAAGTAGAATAGGAAGTAGCTTAATTCTAGTGTAAATCTGTATTCCCTCATTGTTGCTTAAATTTATTTTTAAAAGACCACAGTATAAGGCAGTGTTAAAAAGCTATTGTGCGTAGGTGATGAGACTAGCAGTAGAATACCAAGCTCCTCTGAATCATACATCTATTTGCCGTATAAAGAAGAGATAATAATAGCAATAAAATGTTTTCAAAGCTAAGAGCAGTGGTGTGACTGAATTATGCAGTTAACTAGCCCTCATCATCTGAAAGGCTCCAACTGATTTTGAGAGGAGAGATTGGAAACTCAAGCAAAAGAAAGAGAAAACAAAATCCCATGACACTACAAATTTAAACAGATACGATATGTAGTTAAAACCCCAAGGGACAAGGGCTGGGCAGAAGATGGGTTAGTAAGTATAGTGCTTCCTATAAGTGTGAAAACCCAACTCCATCCTTGAAACCCATATAAAAATGCTGGTGTGCATTTGCAATCCCAGACCAGAAGAGATCAAGACAGGGGGTCCTTGAGTCTCGCTGGCCAGCCACCATAACAGATTTGGAGAGCTCCAGATTACTGAGAGACCCTGTCTCAAAAAACAAAGTGGATGGCACCTGAGGAACAGCACCAGAAGTTGACCACACACACACACACACACTCACGGGGTGTGCTATTTGGTAAACCTAAGTATTTGACCAAGTATTTGATCAAAATTTATAAAAAAAAGTGTGTCCCTGTGATTATATAGTTATATTCAGAAGAATACTTACATGTGGATAAAACCTAACTTTAGATTGCTATTTATAAGAAATTGGTCTGTAATTTCATAGGCAAATATATATTCCTTAAATATATATTTAGTTCTTAAAATATGGAGTGCATTACTGAGTTTCTTTTCCTTGAGAGAGGGTGTTTCTGTGTAGCCCTAGTCCAAGCTGCCCCCCAATCACAGAGATCCACCTGCCTCTGCCTCTTGAATCCTGGGGTCACAGGGGCATGCTACCATGCCTAGCTCATTACTGAGTTCCTTATTCCTTCTGAAAGACTATCAGTAAATCAAAAACGTATCTTGCAACTAATGGTATTTCACAATTGAGGAGATGTACTGCATGAAACCATATATATATAATATATGTCAAAGACTAAAATTTCCTTGGTCAAAGTATGGGAAAACAAATTTACTTCATGTTGAATTAGCAGATCCTAGAACTACTACTTATTAAATACCTACCAAAATAAGACAACTAGCTATCTGTCCTTGTTACATTTCAGTTGTAATGACACACCTGGCAAGAGGGAACCTCAGTTGAGGGATCACTTCCATCAGAATTGCCTGTGGCCATGTCTGTGAGGCATTTTTTCACTTCCTGTGTGATGTAGGAGGCCCAGGCCTACTGTGGGCAGTGGCATCCCTGAACAGGTCGGCCTACGCCATGAAGAGAGGTAGCTGAGCAAGCCAGTGGGCAGCCTTTGTCCATGGTCTCTGCTTCAGCGCCTGCCTTGCAGCTCCTGCCCTGGATTTCCTCTGTGAAGGGCTGTGCTCTAAGCTGAAATGAACCCTTTCCTCCCGAGGTCGAATTTGGTCAGAGTATTTTATCAGCGCCATAGATAAGCAGACTAGAAGAATAGCTAAATAAGTCTTTGATTTACAATTGTCACTGATCATTTTATGATAACTCAAAGTTGATCACAAAAAAAACAGAGAATTTATTATGAGGATCTACAGAATATGGGCAAAAATTCAGAAAGCTCAAACTGGTTTATCTTGAACACTAAAGGTAATGCATGTTTCCCATAGTTCTAACTTGGTTAGCTGTCTTTCTGTTCTCAGAAGATAGCTCTCAAAATACCAGACCAGTTCGAATACTTCTCTGTTAACTGTAGGTCTAAATTTCCATGAAGACCTGATTGGTAGACCTAGATTCAAGTCCACATCTGGTTCAAGCCACCATATCTGCCAAAGAGACGGTGTATCAGAACTTGGAGCAACAATGATGTTAAAAGAAAAATCATCCTGAGACCCAGAGTTGGAAAAGAACGACTAGTCATTGTTCCTCTTCAATTTGTGTCAACTGGATAATTCTACGGATTGGGGCCAGATATGACAGAATTTGGCCAACACACCCATGCATTTATATATTCAGGTGATAGGCTCTCTTGGGAATGGCTAGTTTAGCACAACTTTCTGGAACAACTCAGGCCTGATCCATGTGTTGCAGTGTTTCAAATAGCACTGACAGACTTCCAAAGGAGAAAATGCTATCTTGCAGGTACTTTTTCAGGTTTTGGTTTAACCAAGGCTCAGTGCCAAAACATATCACATGATAGTATCCATCATCAAAAATGATAAACTACAAAGCCAAAGAGAAAAGATGATACATATGGAAGGACATAAATTGGAGCCATCAATGCAGTTAGCTCACTAGTAACAGACAGTACAAACCCAGCTGCCAGAAACTACACTTGTGTGTAAGGGATACAGTTAAGATGATTAGTGTGAGCTGGGCTGATTATTCTTAAAACTGGCTAATGTAATACAAAAATCTTACCAAGTATCATTAATCTTGTTACAAATAAGGAAACTGAGTCAAAGAGATGTCAGGGCCAGGATTCTAAACCAATTCTATCTAACCACACAGCCTGTGAATCATTCTATTAGTAGACAAAGACATATTTTGGTAGGTTCATTGAACATTATCTTGGGGAAAAAGGTGTAGACTCAAAAGACCCAAATTTCATCCAATGCTTTGTTTCTGTTGTGGCTTGAATGTGGCCTTTTCAAACTCCATATAGATCTCCCATGGTGGTAGTAATAAAGGGTGGGGCCTTTAAGAAATGATTAGGAGATTTCAGTCAGTAAAGTGCTTGCTGTCTAAGTGTGAGGAGATGAGTTCTATTCTTAGCACCGATATAAAACATTAAAAGCTGAGTATAATGGCAAGCATTTGTAGCCTCAGTGCTAAGGAGGTAGAGATAGCGCATCCCTTGGGCTTTTGAATGTAACTGATGAGACTCAGATACCAGTTAGAGAGCCAGTCTCATAAAACAGTTCCCAAGGACAAGTACGTGAAGTTGACCTCTAGATTCCATATAAATGCATGTATACACACGCATCTACACACATACATCACTAACACACATATACACACTCAAAAGTAATTGGGCCTCAGCGGTTCTGTCCCCGTGAATAGACTGATACTCTTATGGCAGAAATCTCAGTGTGTGTGCTGCCCTGTCCTTCCGCTTCTCTGCCATGTGAGGACAGCGGTCATCCTTTCTGGCCATTCTGCTCCCTCCATCATGTGAGGGCGCAGCAAGAAGGCTCTCACCAAATACTAAGGGAAGCACCAGCATTTCAAAATCCCTAATTACCAGAACTTCAAGAGTCAAACCTCTGTTCTGTACAGATTATCCAGGATGTAGCATTTTGTTAAAAGACACAAATGGACTAAGGCAGTTCCCCAAGTTTAAGACCGATTTATGATGTTGCTTTTATAAATAGCAAAGTCCTTTCACTTTTTTTTTCCTGGCTGAATACACATGAGTATTCCATGTGATACTGATTTCCATACTGCTTACCATCCTCTCCATCCAGGGAGGCTTAATAGGAAGCTCTGGCCTCTGAACAAACTTCCTAAATGTTGATAGTTTCCCCTTTAGCATGATTTTGAACTATAGCACTGTAATCAGTCATCGTCTTGATGATGTCTCTTCAGTTTAAGAGTCCATTAGTGGGTGAGCATCCTCCTCTAGGAGAGATGACTCCAAAGTCCTTGAGCAATTGATAAGTCTGATGGTGACTGAGTGGTACTGTAAATTCACTGTGCACTAGAGAGCTGGTTGATTCTGTCCTAGAATATCTACTGTACTAAATTCTCCTTTTATGTTTTTCCTAAGTAAACAGTACTGAATGAATGTTATTGTTTTTTTAAACAATTTTTTAATTAATTTTATTTATTTTTGTATGTGTATGAATGTACTGTCTGCATGCAAGTCTGTGCACCCGTGTCGTGCAACGCCGCGGAGGTCAGAAGAGGGTCTCAGATTCCCCTGGAACTGGAGTTCTCCTGGAATTGGAGCTTCAGATGGTTCTCAGCCGCCATGTGGGTGCTGGGGATCGAACCTGGGTCCTCTGTAAGAGCGGTCGGCGCTCTTAACTGCTAGGCCATCTCTCCAGCTCCTGAAAGAATGTTATTAATACCTCATCAAGTAGATTAAAATTAGTTAGTCACACCTCCTCCTATACCCTCTCCATATATCATCTAAGATTCTGTTCTGGGATTTTGGAAGGCTTACATACATTTGGAAATTCTTCCTTTTATTTTGGCCATGCAATCATTGCAGTATGTGCAGTCCCTTTGAAGTACATGAGCTTGCTTGTTCTCCTTGAGGAAACATCATAACTCAGCCCCAGAACTTAATTCATTTTTGAAGAACAAGGTAGTGTACTTTACAAGGATCTGGGGAATTGTCCGCAGAAGGAATAAATGGTTGAGTGATGTTATGAATAATGAAATAAAAACTCACAGAAGGTAAAAATGTTGCTGAGGACTTTACACTTAAGAGAACTGACCATTGCTGTCTGGTACATACCCCTTGAGATATTCTAATTAATCTTAAGAAATACACCATTGTCCAGGGAACTGATAGTTTCTTTAACTTGTGTGTAGAACTCAGGCCATTCTGATACTATAAGTGCAGGCATGTTCTTGACACTCAGTCTCTGTATTTTTCTGTCTCTTGTCATTGACTGAGAACATGTTGATGCATCTTGTCTCTTATTGGTAAGGCTCAGGATCTGTGGGTCCCATCTGGAGAGTTCTCAGACCAGCACATCCTCCTGCATCTTCCAGCTGTACCTGCTATTGGCTTGTCCCCTCCTTCCAGCACTGTATCAGAGCCCTGACTTCTACCAAGGAAGCACCTGTGAGCTATTTTGGTTGAGGGACTTGTCTAGTCCATAAACAAGAAAAAGTAGAAGGAAAAGTGTATTAATTACCATGAACAAAAGCAACTTATAGATGAAGGTCTTTATTTTGGCTTACAGTTCTAGAAGAATAAGAGTCCATCCATGGTGGGATGGCATAGCAGCAGGTGGCCAGAGCAGGAGGCTGAGAGAATGAACTGCAAGCAGAACAAATCTCGAAGGTCCCTGCCTACATGACTTACTTTTTCCTGCAAGGCTCCATGTCCTAAGGTTCCATAACCTCCTCAAATGGTGCCAGTATTTGTGCAATAGGTGGGCAAATATTGAAAAACATGAGCCTATGATCACATTTCTCATTCAAACCACCATGACAAAGAAAATGGCGATAGTTTGTGTAGTGTGCCTCTAACTCCCAACATGAAATATTACTTGTATTCCCTTCAGTAACTTACCAATACCATTTTTTTCTTTTCATCTCCCATTAAAGAACCTTTCCAAATAACTCAGTAACTTGTTAAAATCTGAAGAACGTACTTTATTGGTCCCAGTACTGAGTTCACTAAGCAATCTTGGTCAGCTTTTTAAAAAATGTTATTTATTTTTGTATGTGTATGAATGCACTGTCTGCATGTAGGTCTGTGCGCCCGTGTGGAGCAATGCCGCAGAGGTCAGAAGAGGGTCTCGGATTCCCCTGGAACTGGAGTTCTCCTGGAATTGGAGTTACAGACGGTTCTCAGCCGCCATGTGGGTGCTGGAGAAGGAACCCGGGTCCTCTGCAAGAGCAGTAGGTGCTCTTAACCACTAGGCTATCTCTCCAGCCCCTCTTGGTCAGCTTTTATATGTATATTACTATAAGAAAGACCAATGTATGGCCAGTACAATGTCCAGTCTTCCTAACAGTGCTAGGTTTTAAAAAAAATATTTTTAAATTTTATTCATTTATTTATTTTTATGTGTATGAGTGTACTGTTTGCATGTAGGTTTGTGCACCCATGTCATGCAATGCCGCGGAGGTCAGAAGAGGGCGTCGGATTCCCCTGGAACTGGAGTTAAAGACTGTTCTCAGCCTCCATGTGGGTGCTGGGGATCGAACCCGGGTCCTATGCAAGAGTAGCCAGAGCTCTTAACTGCTAGGCCATCTCTCCAGCCCCACAGTGCTAGTTTTTATCACGCTGACATCTGCTGCATACTCTTTGACCTCTCATGGTTTTAATTGCCAGCTGATTTTCCATGGTCTCACTACCATGACCACTGCTAACTGAACATATTCATTCATTCATTCATTCATTCATTCATTCATTCACTCAAAATAATTGGAGGGCAGCAAGATGGCTCAGTAGATAAAGGTGTTTGATGCACAGGCTAGATGACCTGAGTTTCATCCCCAGATCCCATGGTCGAAGAAAACTGACTCCTGAACGCTGTCCTCTGACTTGTATATACAAGTTATGGGCTGTGTAGGAACACTGTGGCACCTCCCCATATGTGCACACACACACACACACACACACACACACACACACACACACACATTTTGTGTACACAAATTTAAAAAATAGCCCTGCGTGTTTACTCTAATTCAATAGTCACAAGTTCACAGTGACTGCAATTTGGTAGGGAGACATTAAACAAGTACATAAAGTGGAATTATAAGTTGTAAGTGCTGGGGGTTGGAGAGATGGCCTACTGGTTAAGAGCACTGACTTACTGCTCTTGCCAAGGACCCGGGTTTGATCCCCAGCACCCACATGGTGGCTGAGAACCATCTTTAACTCCAGTTCCAGGATAATCGGATGCCCTCTTCTGACCTCTGTGGAATTGCATGACAAGGGTGCACAAACCTATTTGTAGACAGTACATTAATACACATAAAAATAAATAAATAAATAAATAAAATAAATAAGTTGTAAGTGCTGCAAAACAAAAGCATTCTGAGGGGAAGAGTAAAGAGATGCATTTATTAGATGGGGGTGGGGTGGCTACTCTGTTTCTTGTTTGTTTGTTTGTTTGTTTGTTTGTTTGTTTGTGCGTTTGTAGGCCTATCTGGCCTGGAACTCACTATGTGTACCAGGCTGGGCTTGAACTCACAGAGATCTACCTGTTTCTGCCTCCCAAGTGCTGGGATTAAATGTGTGCACCACCAAACCTGGCAAGTGGCCCCTCTATTGGCTTACCAGTAAGTAGGTCCATTTCAAATGCAGGCTGTAAAGAGGTACACACTTTGTAGAGAACCAAACAGCAACAATAAAGCCAACTAAACTGTCTACTTTTTTTTATTATCCCCATGCGCTATTATAAAGAATTCCAGTAATAAAATGCTCCCTGAAAAAGTCTTTTGTTGGTCAGGTCTAATTAATTTCTGTATTTACTGTTAAATTCTAGCATTTTATATGCAATTAATGTATATTCAATGCTTATCTCTTAATTTAATATTCTATATGGATGTTATTTTGAATAAATTCCAGTTATAAAATTTGGTCTTAGCTGGTTGCAGCAGTATGTCCTAGATGCTCAGGAAGCTGAGGCAAGATTACTGTATGAGTTTAAGAGTTTGAATCCAGCCTTAGCAATATAGTGATAAACTATTTTGAAAAGAAGAGAAAGAAGAGGAGCAGAGAAGAGAAGAAGGAGGAGAAGAGGGGGTTGGAGAGGGAGATGAGGGGAGGGAAAGGGAAAAAAGAAGAGAAGAGAGGAGAGGGAGGTATTCTTGTTTGCCAAGTAAACCCCTTTCTTTTCCATGTTAGTATTGGTCGGAGTGTTTTGTCAAGAAATTGAAAGCAGACTAGAATAGGAGGGAAGGAGAGGGAAGGAAGGGAAGTGAAAGGGAGGGAAGGAAAGGTGGGAGGAGAGGAGAGGAGAGTATTTATGGATACATGTTCATTCTGAGAATGAGTTCACAGTGGTTCTGAATTGTTCATACTCTACTCTGACTCACCTTTTGTCTTCAAATCCTGTGGCACAACATATCCCTGCAATTTAAAAGTTGATTTGAAAGAAATAATAACAGCAGCATGACTAAGAAACAGAACTTGAAGCACTTCAATTTTCCATGACTACTTAGAGTTTTTATTTGTATTTAAAATTTTAAACAGCATATTGAGAAGTGGGAGGCATAACATGATTTAGTAAGTGCAGATTTTTCCCTACATGAACTATTTTTCAGATTTTTGAACAATATTTAACATGAAATTATTAAGTTGATTGTTTTAAAATAAACATGAATTGATAATATATTTGAGTATATATTCCATGAATATACTTATCATATAGGGAAGGAGAGTGTTTGAAAAATATCTTGGGCTGGTGAAATGGCTCAGTCATTCAAGAACTTATTGTACAAGCAAAAGGACATAAAAGGCAGATGGAGTGGCCCGTACCTGTAACCCTAGCAACGAGGGTTGCAGAGACAGGAGGCACACAGGGCTTGCTGGCTTGCTGGCTTGCTATGCTAACTAAATTGAAAAGCTCTGGGTCACAGTGAGATATTTGTCTCAGAAAATGAGGTGGAAAATGAATGAGGAAGTTATCCAACATTGACCTCTGGTAGGAGACATGGGGGGAGGGAGAGACTTGTTTTCAGGTATCAAGCACACTCAGAACAACTGGGTTCTCTGAGATAGATATCTGCCCAATAAAAGTCTCCTTATGGGTAGTATCCATCCAGAGAGACATTGGGCCCATGCTCTAGGGCAGTTTGCTGCCCACCTAGAATTTAAGCTGGTGACATAAAGAGAAAACAGAAAGTTAGTTACAGCAATAGGAATGAACAGTTTTGTATCGGATATTATTGGAAGATAAGGAAAGGACATTGTCCTAGAGTTTAGAGGTGGGTAGCTCGCTATCTCTTCACTCTATCCTGCCAGAGGTATAGGGAACTATCAAGGAAGAACAGGCAAGGGGTTCCAAGCCCAGCTTCTCTTTCCATTCCTCCAGCTGTCAATCTCAAGGGGCTGGTTTTGCTTTTTTAACGAAGAGGGAAAGCTTCATAATTTACACAAGTTTGCAATGGAGACTTGGTATGTACAGGATCATAACATAAGAAAGAACATCTTTGACCAGGTAGTCTACATATAAATGAAGAAGAAACAAAGTCGGAAGGAAAGAAGTTTCTAGTAATAGAGGTCTGACAGCAAAACCAAAAGGGACCAAATCTCTTAAAGATGGGATCAGAATGCCAGGGCAATTTGCAATGATTTATGAAAAGTAACAAGGTAAATGGATGGAGCTCAAAGCCATTATGCTGAGTGAGGTGACACAGTCCCAGAAAGACAAATGGAGAATGGTTTCCCTCATTTGTGGATGCTAACACCAAATCCCCCAGATGAAAGGCAAGCTGAATGACAGTATGGTTATATTCTTGTTTATCTGAAAGCAATTATGTTGTCATAATGTGAATCCCTCAATGGGCTCTAGAATCCACCCACCAATTATTTTCAGACCCTGTAATTACTGTATATGGGTGGAGAGTATGTATCCATATTTTAGAATAATATGAAATTAATGGAGGAAAATGTGAATTCCTAAGCATAAAAAAAGACTGAGAGAAAGATGCAGGACAGTTATGACAGAATACATGATCTGGGATGGTTTGGGGTGGGGTTGGGGGAAGGGATAGGGGAATATGCCTGAACAGAAATGAAAAATGATGTATGAAATACATAAAACATCAATAAAAAACAACAAAAAACAAAAAAAGAAAAGTAGCAAATGACATCCCCTATTTTGATATTAAACTTGGCTTTGAACTAATTGTGCAAAATCACAGTGAAGTTTGGCGTACTTTTAAATGGCACCACAAAAGGCACCTCGGTTGGATACAGAAGTCTGAACATAAGGAACCATTAGATGACTCAGATAAACAAACACAGCATGAAGAATGAGCCAAACGGAAAGAGAGAAAATGTCATTGATTTCGTGGACATGGATTTCCACGTACCATGGAGGTAAGACAATAGAATTTTACATAACTAAGCTGCCAGAGTCTAGACATTTATAAGTCAGTCAGTCTTAAGATGACCTAATTTAATTACAAATCTTTTAAGAGTAGTTTTGTCCCATACTTATTCATTCTGATATTCAATAAAATTGGTTTTAACATAGCCTAATCTGCCTTATTTGTTTTATAACCATGTTGACAAGAAAAAAGCATATCCTCTAAATCACATTAAGACATGTTAATAAATCTACCATGGCCTTCCATAAACCAACTATGATGTCCAACTGCTATTGTAATGCTGCAGGCTAGTGGAAAGAATTTTTTTTATTGCATTAGCTAACAATCTTTGAGACTTTCAATGGTCCCAGATGGAGAATAAAGCCCAGTTTATCTAGTGGAACCGGTATGTTTTTAAAGAAATGCTTGCCAATTACAGAGGATGTAGAAAATACAGACAAGTATAAAGGAAAAATATCAAGTCTAATTCATCCCGCTCCTTGTTTGTTTGTTTTGTTTTTGTTTCTCATTGTTCTCTTTATTTATGACGAACATTCTCTAATTTCCTCTTGTCAAAAGTTCTTTGCAATGATGCCGTCAGCCTTTGCCAAAAAAAGAATAGAATCATTTGACTCACTCATCCTTGAATGGCCCCACAGATAGCATAGGTCTTGTTTAAATATATATTTTTATTTTTGTTAAACTTTTTCATACATCATATATCATTTCTCAATCCAATCTAGACTCATTTCCCTTTCCATGCCCCCACCCCACCCAAATTCATCCATTCTGCCATATATGTGTTGCATATTTTTCTGAGTCTTTCCAGAGATTTTCCAAAGCAGAGGATTATTGTTTTTCGTAGAACTTCGCTGTTTCAGATTTTTTTTGTTTTTGTTTTGTCGCAGTTCCTTTGTTGCTGTTGTTCCCTGCTTGTTGTATTGCTTCAAGGTATGCATATACACTGCATATACATCACACCTATAGTAACATATGTCATCTGAAAACCAACTATGTAATTTCCATATAATATTTCAGGATTCCCATTTTACCATTTTGGTTTTACATTACTCTAAAATATGCATACATACCATCCACCCATATATCAAAATTCCAAAGTCTGAAAAAAATGGGTAGGTTAATTTTAGAACCTGTTTAGGGATTCACAATAAAAGAGCACAGTTGTTTTCAGATCATGAAGAATATAACATTAATATTCCTCAGTTTGCCTTACAACTAGGTACTTGGTGCTAACATCCACAGATGAAAGATACTGTTCGTCATTTGTTTTTCTGGGGTTATGTTACTTCACTTAGCATAATATCTTCTACTTCCATCCATTTACCTGCAAATTTCATGATGTCATCTTTCTTTGCTGTGGTATAGAACTCCATTGTGTAGATGTACCACATTTTCTCTATCCACTCATCAGTTAAGGGGCACTTGGGTTGGTTCCAGCTCTTCCCTATTGTGAAGAGAGCTCCAATAAACATGGCTTTGCATGTATCTTTGCAGCAGGATGAGTCTTGTGAGTATATACCCAGGAGTGGTATGACTGGGTCGGTGGTAGGCTCATTTTGAGTCTTTTAAGGGTTCTCCACACTGCTTTCTATAGTGGTTGTATGAGTTTACATTCCCACCAGCAGTGGATGAGTGTTCCCCTTTCCCCACAACCTCTCCAGCATTTGGTATCATTTACTTTCTTGATCCTAGCCAGTTTTATCAGAGTGAGATGATATCTTAAAGTGGTTTTAATTTGCATTTCCTTAATTATTAGCAATGTTCAACACTTTTTAAGGTGTTTCTCAGCCATCTCTATTTCCTCACTTGCAAAGTCTCTGTTCAGCTCTTTACTCCATCTTTTGAGTGAGTCATTTGTTTTCTTACTTCTTTGTTTTTTGAGTAGTTTATATATTCTGGATGTTAATGCTCTGTCAGATGTATCACTGGTGAAGGTTTGCTCCCACTCTGTGGGGTTTCTCTTCACTTTCCTGATTGTTTCTTTCACTGTACAGAAGCATTTGAGTTTAATGAGGTTCTGCTTGTGAATTGTCAACCTTATTTCCTGAGCAGCTGCTGTCTGATTTAGAAAGTCTTTTCCTATGCCTATGTCTTGTAGGTTTCTGCCAACTTTTTCTTCTATCACTTTCAGAGTTTGGGGTTTCATGTTGAGGTCTTTGATCCATCTGGAGTTGATTTTTGTGATAGCATGGGTCTTAAACAGCCCATTAAACCTGCTGATTACCTTGTCAACCTTGGCCATGTCCATCTGGATGCACGCGTGGTCCTTCACACTAATGAAGAGCTTCTTCCAGGTCCAGCACTAGCACAAAAAGGAAGTAGCTGGTTCCCCGGCAGCTTCAGGGTGCGGATGCCTGCACTTGCCATTTTTAAGGGAGGATTCTTGTTTTAGCTTTCTATCATTGTAACAAAATACTGAGATAATTAACTTACAAAGTTGAAAGGTTTATTTAGTCCACAGTTTTGGACTGGAAAGATCCATTGCTTTGGGCATCTCATAATAGTATCAGATGGTGATGGCCGGGACCTTGAGACTGAGTAACCAATGCACCTCATGACCAGAACGCACAGGGAAAAGGAGGGAGAGGCCAGGGCCACACAGTTCCTTCTAAGGGCATGCCCCAGTCCCCAAAGAAACCCTCACTGGCCTGCACCTCCTGAAGTTTCCACCACCTCCCAAAATCTACCCTTGAGACTAATCCATTAACATGGATCTTTGCGATACTGTCAGCTTTGAAAATATCATGGTTCTCCATGTTTAGTAGGGTTTAGATGCCATTGATCTCAAAACAAAGTCATTACAGCTGTTAATTTAACTTCAGTGTCTAAGATGTCTCAGGGTTTCCATTTTCCTTCTAGTCCAATAGGACTCCCTCTCAATATTCTGTATTCTGTGGAACTAATTAGCAAAGCTAACTATCACCTCATATGTCTTATAACACAGAACAGGGCAGAGGACAAAAGGAAAATTTGTCATTATGTTGTAGACATGCAAAGCAGTGATGATAACTGAGTACTAACAGCTGCTGTTGTTTATGGGACTTATGAATTTATGAGTTCCTTGCTTTTTCTTCCTGTTTTCCTTAATCTCAGCTAGCTCCTCTGCTATTTGAGGTCCTCTTCCTGGTCGAGGATGTTGATTTCAATCCTGAGGAATGTGTCCTTTATGTCCTAGTTTCATGGGTTGCTGCTCTCTTCCATGAACTTTTATAACTATCCAAGACTCTAGTACAAACACCACAGTAGCTCACCTAACTTTAGAGCCAGACTTCCTATCACCACTGTGGGCTAAAGCAGTCCAGCCTTCCCTACATTGTCAAAATTCCTGCATAAACTTTGTCCTAGATCTCATTTTCTCCAGTTTCTGTAATGGAAATGCCTAGATAGGAAGGTGGAGGTAGAGCTTCTATTGAAAGAAAATAGAACCATGTGTCCTATGAGAAACATTCTTCACTCAGACACTGGTTTAAAAGAAATAGCTATTCTATGCATTCATAGCTACCTCATAGCATACATTACATTTACATCACAACTGTAATTCTGCCTTGTAAGGTAGCTCAATTGGCATTGTAACAGACTGTTCACTGTTCTTGAAGCCATGAGACAATAGAGATTGGACAAGGTTCCTAAAGCATCTTGCTTTTCCTCTTTCTTATGAGGAAGTAATGCTGCATGACTACCAAGGTAGTCAGAAGAGCATGTTGGATCCCCTGGAACTGAAATTACTGATGCTTTTAGCCACCATGTGGCTGCTGTGAACTGAATCTGAGTCTTCTGCAAAAGTAACCAATACTCTTATTGTGGAGCCATCCCATTTCTCCAGGGCCCTAGACTGTGCATTTCTAATCCCCCCCCCCCCCGAAATCTCCAACTGTATTTTCCCTTGGGAAGAGTGAGTGGAAGTTGGGGGAAAACTCAAAGTGTTTCTGTTTTGGAACTTCCACTTATCAAGAAATGATAGGTATACAGCAGGAGAGTCCTCTTTATGTTAATAGCCTACTTTTTCCTTTGAATGCATGGGATACAAACATCCAGAACAAGCTTTCATTGGTCCTTTGACTTTGTCTAGTTTAGTCCTTGCTTGAAAACATAATTTGAGCATAACTCTGGAAAAATTAATTTACCCTTCCTACTCCAGGCGAATAGCAGGGAAAGGTTCAGAAGCACAGAGATCACGGGGAGATTTACTCTGTATTGTTGAACTAAACAAGGATAGGTAGGAAGACAGTCAAAGCTGTCTGAAGGAATCTAAGCCATGTCCAATATCCAGAGAACAATCAGTTCAGAAGCCAGCATGTTGAAGCAAGTGACACACTAGAGACAGGCAGGCTGGTGGGCCCTGTGGCAAAGAGGAAAGAAAAGTGCTGAACAGGGTAGCTCTTAATCACAGCCAGCTGACTGCGGTTACATAAAGCCACAAGAGTCGAGTCCACAGAATTTCTATTTCCCACAAGAAACTAGTAACTTTCCTGTGAGATTTTGTAATCTTTAAACATTACCACCACTTCATTTCCTTTTGACTCACTAGCTAAACAAGCTGGTGAGGATTATTTGCTTAAATAGGCTGAGTCCTTGCTAGATAGACTAAGGAAAATCATTAAATGCCTTGACTTAGGACCTTCTGCATCAGTTTGCCCTAGTGGACACACCTAGTGGACACACCTAGTGGACACATCTGTGAAACATTGAACACAAGTGCCACACTGGTTCCTCCACAGTGAAGGGGAGCTAGAGGTTTTATCTCAAAGCTGCCATGGGTATTTGAGAACATGGAGAAGTTTCTAGAGTATAGTACATCATGGTCATCTTGTGAAGTAGCAGGTTATGTTCTGCTGCTGTCCTTGGGAAAGAGAAGCCACTGTCCTCACTGCAGCCATAAGAGCTCTCCGTGTGGCTTTAGTCACTCCCATTTAACACTCCTGTTACTCTGGTGGGGAAAGTCACAGAAATCAAACAAAATCCATGTTTATTCTATTAATGAGAACTCCCCAGAGAACAGAATCAATAGAGGTTCTTTATTTATTGTAGATACTAAGTCAACTATGAGATGGGTCCAATGATAAGCACAGTGAGTCAGCAAGCAGGAGACCCAGGAGAACCACTTATATAAGTTCTTGTTCAAGTGAGAGATAAGATGTTCTAGCTCAGTCATCCAGACATGACTGCTGCTCTGTTTCCTACTTAGCTCTTAACTTGAACTAGCCCAGAGTTATCAGAGGGAGTCCCAGTTGGGGAACTGCTAGATAAGATTGTCCAGTGGACATGTCTGTGAGGCATTTTCTTGATTCCTAATTGACATGGGAGGCTCAGCCTACTGTGGGCAGTGCTACTCCTGGGCAGGTGGGCCTGAGTTGTATAAGAGAGCTGGTTGATCATGAACTAGAGAGAATGTGAGAAAGCCAGTAAGCAGCTATGCTCTGTGCCGCTTGTCTGTTGCTGCTTGAGTTCCTGTGGGTGGAACTCTTACTGGAGGTGTAAGATGAAATAAACCCTTTTACCTCTAAGTTGTTTTTTGTCAGAAAAGCAACCTAGAACAATCAGCTTGTTGTTTTATTCAAGTCTGTCTTTAGATGATTTGCACAGAATAGCTCACATTGGGGAAAGCAATTTGCTTTAGTCAATCTAAAGATTCAAATATTAATAATATCCATCCAAAAATCCCCTTACAGACATACTCGGAATAATGTTTAATTAAATGTCTGTATACCTTGTAGCATAGTCAAGATGATATAAAATATAACTGTCAAATTGGCTTTACCAGGCTGTATCAGAGGGCCATATAACAGGAACCTAGCATAGTGTTCTGTGCCCTAGACATGGGAATGTTAACTACTGTTAAACATCTGCTCAGACAGATGCTTAACATCTGTTTCTGCCTCAGTTTATAGACACAAGAGGCCTGGAAAGTTCTGTCAGGGTTCACCATTCTTCCCTCCATGCATGTCTTGTCATTGGAGCAAATACTAAATGATATGATTGAATGAGGATATCTCTAAATAGTTTGGAACCTGGTTATTTTTCTTTCTGCTGTAAAGTGTATACTGGCCCTGAAAAATGTGCAGTTAACCCAACATGGAGAACTCAGTAAATGCTAGCTATTACTAGTACTTACTGTAATCATTATGATACAATATATGTGTAACTGTGTTGATAATTATCAGTTTGTATAAAGACCATTGTACCACCTGAACACTATATATGAATTTGCCTTTAAGATCCTCTGAACAGGGGCTGGAGAGGTGGCTCAGTGGTTAAGAGCACTGGCTGCTCTTGCAGAGGAGCCAGGTTCAATTCTCAGCACCCACATGGTGGGTAAAAACAATCTATAACTCTAGTTTCAGGAGATCTGATGCCTTCTTCTGACCTCTGCATGCATTGTACAACATGGGTGCACTTACATGCATGAAGGAATTACACTTATAAACATAAAATAATAAAATGTTTTTTTATTTTTTGTTTCTTTTTATTTGATTTTTTTAAACAATAAGTAATAAGTAGTGAATACAAGCATCCTTTATGTAAAACCAATTTGCAAAGCAGCTATGCGCAAACCCACACAGCCCAAGGCTCCCACCATCCAGCTGGTGGGGCTTGTATGTACAATCATGTAGATCAAATAAGCATCCAGGCTGTATTGCTGTAGTTTCACCATTTACGCCAATCACATCCTTTTCATTCTACCATACCCCTCTTCCACAGATTGTTCCCTAGGCTTAGAAAAGGGGCACGAGTCCTTGAGAAGCAAAACAGTCTACTTTCTCTGGAGATGTCGTTTTGGACTCTGAACAGTTCAGGCTGTTTCCTTTCATGGGTTAACAGTTTATCCAGGAATAACCTTTCCATCCTACTAATGAAGCACAAGCAATTAGATATACAAACATTTAAACAGTACTAATTATTATGGTAGGTTACGTTGGTATAGACACAGATGTTTGGATGGTATGCTAATCCATGAACTATAGTTTTTCTGTAAAAAGATGACAAGGTCTTAGTGTGGCTTATAACATCTCCTAACCACTAGAGGAGGTAAGCTTGTGGCATCAGCCATGAATTATTCCTCCAAGGAGAGAGCTACTAGCCAATTATATTTGGGAGATACAGACATATAGCTGCCACAGCTGCACAGTATTTCCAGGCAGGTGAGGTGTAGCTGATGCCGATGGAGGATCCTTGCTTGACTCAAGGAGAGCAATATTTGCTTTATTGGTTTAGTGGCCTTTGGTAACACTCTCTGGCATTCCAGAGATCAACTGTACACTTGCAAATGTGGCCTCAGTACACCTTTTCCATGCTCACACCAGGTCTTCAACAGCAGGGGCTTATGGCCTCTCTTCTTGCAGGTATCCCAGTTTACAGGCAAGAAGCCTTTACCTTTTTGGAGGGGGGGCTTGGATCCCCTGGCCAACATATATAAGTTTTTTTTAAAAGCTCTCAGATCAGGACTGGAGTTATTCCTACACTTCTGTGGATCTTCCCCTCTTTGGCCTCAGCCTGGCCTACAATGGAAGTTCCAGAATATTAAATAAGAGATGGTGTTCTAGCCAAAAAGAGTGGTCAGGAAAACCTCTGGGACATTTGGGCTGAGAACTGAATGAAATAGGGATGAATTCTATACAGATTAAAGGAAGGGTGTTGCATGCACAGAGAACTGTAAGTTCACAGGTACCCACAAGGAGCTGGCATTTGCTTGTGCATTTGATTGTTAGATGAAGCCCAAGAGGAGCAGAGCAGAGAGTGAGGAGGGGAGTGGGAGATGGAGGCTGAGAGGAGAGGGGCCTGTGCTACTTTGGTTGCCTTGGATATAAGGCCTTCTCTTCAGATTAAAATGAGAAAACACTAAAGCAAATGATAACTTAAAAATGGAACTGGAGTCTAACATGACTTGAAATAAAGTTAGGGAAGAAATTAGAGTAAGTCTTTGCAGAAGACAAAGAAAAAAAAAATCCATGGGGAAGGATGGACTTGAGTTGTGTATGAAAAAGGTTGTTATGAGCCTGGAAACCTAGATGGTCTTTGTGGTGGTCTGAATGAGAATGTCCCCCACAAGCTCCAAGTATTTGGACATATTTGTCCCCAGTTGGTGATGCTGTTTTGCGTGGTCTTAGAAGGTGTGGCCCTGCAGGGCTGGAGAGATGGCCTAGCGGTTAAAAGCACTGACCGCTCTTGCAGAGGACCCGGGTTCGATCCCCAGCACCCACATGGTGGCCAAGAACCGTCTGAGACTCCAATTCCAGGAGAACTCCAGTTCCAGGGAATCTGACACCCTCTTCTGACCTCCGCGGCATTGCACGACACGGGTGCACAAACGTGCATGCAGACAATACATTCATACACATACAGAAATAAATAAAATTAATAAAAAAAAAACAAGGTATGGCCTTGCTGGAGGAAGCATGTCACTAGGGGCAGGCTTAGAGAGTTCTTAAGCCTTGTCAGATCTCCAGTCACTCTCTCCTTCCTGTGCCTGCTTAAAGATGTGAACACTTAGCCTCTGCTCCTACTCCAGCCTCCTCTGCCGCCATGCCTCCCCACCATGATGGACTCTTGCTCTTTTGGAACTGTAAGCTAAATAAACTCTTCCTTTATTTTTATTTATTTATTTATTTATTTATTTATTTATTTATTTATTTATTTTGGTCTTTTTTGAGACAGGGTCTCCCTGTAGCCCCAGCTGTCCTGGAACTCATTCTGTAGACCAGGCTGGCCTTGAACTCACAAAAATCTGCCTGCCTCTGCCTCCTGAGTGCTAATATTAAAGGTGTGCACCACCACGCCTGGCAAACTCTTCCTTTTATAAGGTCACTTGGTCATGGTGTTTTATCATAGCAACAGAAAAGGAACTAATACAGCCTTGAATATAGCACTCTTGTAGCACGGAGTGGTAGGATGCAAGTCCATAGCCTGTGTGGCTAACTGCATCCTTATAAAATACATATGTTGAGGCTGGAGAGATAGCTCAGCAGTTAAGAGCAGTGACTGCTCTTGCAGAGGACCTGGGTTTGATTCCCAGCACCCACATGGTGGCTAAGAACCACCGTCTTTAAGCAGGCATGTGGCACATACCTTTAATCCTAGCACTCAGGAGGCAGAGGCAGGTGGATCTCTGTGTGTTCAAGGCCAGCCTGATCTACAAGGTGAGTTCCAGGCCAGCTAGGGCTATAGGGAACCACTGTCTCAAAATTTTTTTCTAAAAAAATGAATAAATAAATAAAATACATGTTAAAACTTTAACTTTCAGTACCCCAGAGTGTGATTATTTGGATATAGGAGTTTAAATAAACAAGCAAATTGAAATGAGGTCATTGCTAATTCTAAAGGCCACAAAGGGATTTAGACTTAGCAGAAGGGAGGAGTCTATCCTGGTTCATTAGAAGAAGTGGTTTTCATCTCACCATCAGTTCCTGGTTTTCACTTATGCTCCTGGTAGACTGTTACTTGGCATCATCTCCTGGAGGAGGGTTTGCTATCAATGGGACTTGCCATAGTGGCCTGCTTCTGCTCCACTCTGTAGTATCTGTGGCCTATGGATGATATGCTAGATACTGGATATGTGATCTAATTAAATCTCCACAGTGGTCTTATGATGAGACATGGCTATGAATCCATTGCTATACTGGAGAGAACTGAAGTTTAGAAATTCTAAGTAACTTTCAAAATTAACTCCTTAGCCATTTATTTCTCAGATAGGTTTCCTGTATAAGCTCTAAAAACACATGTTGTATCAGCATTTGAGAATTATCATTTGAGACAGCCTCTAGTTCCATGTGCCCTTCAAAGCTATGTTTTGTTCATGAGTGGAAGCATATTGAATAGTCTCTGAAGGATCTTTGTACCCGATTCAATCCAGGTTCTTTAAAAATTTATTAAATTCATCATATGGATACTATAGACTGAATAATACTGCAGCCTTCCAAACTGTGCTTGTTGAAATCCTACCCTCAAGGGGATGTTATTAGGAGGCAGGACCTTTGGGAGGTGACTAGATCATGAAGATGAGCCACTCATGAATAAAGTTAGCGCTCTCATAAAAGAGAGATTCCAGGCCTGGAGAGATGGCTCAGTGGTTAGGAGTACTGGTTGCTCTTACAGAGGACCTGGGTTCTCTTCCCAGTACCTACATGGTGATTAAGGACCATCCATAGATCCGGTTTCAGGGGAACCTAATGCTTCTTCTGACCTCTGTGGGCATTACACAACACAGTTCACTTACACACATGCAGGCAATATACTCATGTAAATAAATAAAAATAAGTAAACAAATAAATGAAGTATTAAAAAATAAAAGAGATTCTTTGTTCTTTCTGTGTGTGAGGACAGAGAAAAGGTGATGGAGAACCAACCAGAAAGGAGCTCCTCACCAGACATTGCCTCTGTAGATGGATTTGTTACAGTAACAGAAAAGCCCTTTAAGATAAAACTGGTCAAGAATATCAGAATCTCTGGTCTAGGTGGACCCTTAACTTTCCAGCTTGGGGGGGGGTCAATCCCCTGGTTACAGGACCAGCCCTAGGAAGGCAGGTTCACCTTAAGTCATGCTAATGTTAATAACATTAGTGTTTTAAAGAGGTGGTGAACTTTTCCTGCCTGGAATCCCTGCCCCCTAGTGCAGTGCTTATGGACCAAGCCACAGACTTGTAGCTTTCTGTAAGTCTGCCTACTTTTCTGAATTCTTCAGAAAAACCTACTCCTTTTCTTCCTTCTATCTCTTTTTCTAAAGAGAATATTATTTACTATTTTAATTTTATGTGTATGAGTGTATTGCCTTCAAGTATGTAAGTGCACCCGTGTTGTGCAATGGGCATGGAGATCAGAGGAAGGCATTAGATCTCCTGGGATTGGAGTTACAAACAGTTGTTAGCTGCCACGTGGGGGCTGGGAATCAAATCCAGGTCCTCTACAAGAGCAGACAGTGCTCTGAACTGCAGAGCCATCTCTCCACCACATGTGTCTCTATTGTAAACATGCTCTCCCTAACATTTTGGGCTACCACATTTACTTTTGTCTTAATGCTCCCTTCCCTCCCTGCCTCTGGCTGCTAGTTAGCCACTTTGTCTGACCACTATGCTGGCTTTAAACCAGCATGGCTTTGTGAAAATTTCCCTTCTCCTCTACAGAGAGGCTGCTGAGATTTATAGCTTGCCTGCCCTGAGGATTTTTCCTTATACACTAATAAAACTGTCCTAAAGCTTTCATTTGAGTACATTCTTTTTTTTTTTTAATTTTTTTTTTTTTTTTATTAATTTTATTTAGTTCTGTATGTGTGTGAATGTACTGCCTGCATGCAAGTCTGTGCACCCGTGTCGTGCAACGCCGCGGAGGTCAGAAGAGGGTCTCGGATTCCCCTGGAGCTGGAGTTCTCCTGGAATTGGAGTTTCAGACGGCTCTCGGCCGCCATATGGGTGCTGGGGATCGAACCCGGGTCCTCTGTAAGAGCAGTCGGCGCTCTTAACCGCTAGGCCATCTCTCCAGCCCCCTCATTTGAGTACATTCTTAAAGGCTTTTATGAATGAGACTAGGAACCCTAAAAGGGGACAGTGTTTTCCCCTGTGTCATATTGATCATGGACTTCAAACCTCCAGAACTGTGAGAAGCACATTTCTGTTATTTATAAGCCACCCAGGTTATGAGACTTTGTTCCATAGCAGGTGGAACAAAGGCCCATATCAGCCCAGTAGGATGAGTACAGTGGTAAAGGCCTCACAGAGGTCCCTGAATACAGTGCATAAGACGTACCCATGTCTCCACCTTGTGAATGGAACAACTGGCTTTTTGTAGCGTCCCAGACATTCTTAGAGGATAGAAAGTATCTAGTAACAGATACTGGAAATGTAGTGTAGGTATAGAGAAGTTTATGTGGCAAATCCAGAAAGTAAGAGACCTGTGGGGTAGAGTTCTGACACGGGCCAGAAAAATAGCAAAACAAACAAACAACAAACAAAGAAAAACAAAAAACAAAACTGCACTGCATATCCACCCCACATCTAGACCATGCATGTCCTCAAGTTCATCCTAAGCACTTGGAGTTTACTTGCCAAACCACGAGGCACTAAGAGAGACACTAGGTATGGTGGTGCTTGCCTTTAATCCCAGCATTTGGGAGATAGAGGCAGGAAGATCTCTGTGAGACTGAGGCCAGCCTAATTTACATAGTGAGTTCCAGGTTGGCTGGGGCTACAGGAGACCCTGGCAAGAAAGAAAGAAAGAACGAAAGAAAGAAAGAAAGAAAGAAAGAAAGAAAGAAAGAAAGAAAGAAAGAGAGAGAGAAAGAAGGAAGGAAGGAAGGGAGAGAGAGAGAGAGAAAGAAAGAAAGAAAGAAAGAAAGAAAGAAAGAAAGAAAGAAAGAGAAGAGAAGAGAAAGAAACAAAACAACAACAAAAAAACCCTAAAACCATGCGGTACCAAGGGGAAAGGATTTTTGTCAGAGAAGCTGCATGGACAGATTTGCATTTGGGTAGGATGGGGATGGGAGACCAGGTGGAAGGCAGCAGAGGAGAAGGGAGAATGAAGTATAAAGGGGAGGGGCCGACCTAGCTATCTGAGAGTCTTTGTGGAGGGGTATAGTGGACAGATACCAGCCTTGTACCCTGGGGTGAGGCCTCTGGTTTGAATAAGATTAAAGTACATCATCAAATTGCCCCTTGGTCTGTCACTGGATGGATCATCAGGCAGCTCATTACTTGTGTGCAGAGCAGGAAGAAAGATCTGTAAAGCCATGGGAGGATGAGAACAGGTAGGAACGGAGAGAAGCCAAGAGAAAGTGTGGGTGCCTCCTAGGTGGGCCATTTGACAGGCAGGCAACAGTTCCCAGCTCTGGATGCACTGTCATCATCTGGAGACTTGCCTTTTGGAGGGGCAAAGTAGCGAATACTGCAAGCTGTGTGTGGCCCAGGACTTCCATTTGATTGCTGGGCTAAAGGCGAGGTGTTTGCATTTTTTAAATGTTCCCAGGCACATGCAGTATATTAAATGCTTTGTGAATTGTATTTCTTTTGGGAGGTCACTCTATTTGATTTACTGAGTGGAACTTTGACCAACTCAGACTAATTCTATATAAAATCCTATGTTCTCATAGTCAGATGTCTCAATGGCAATTCTCTGTTCACTTTTTCCTTTCCTTTGCTCTTCTGTAAACTTTGCAAAGCTTGTGAGTTTGAGACAAGTGCTGGTTGTATAAGAAGCTGGAGAAAGGGATGGTCCTACTATCAGTGACTATTTAGATGACTGAGGAGAGACCCTGAGATCTGTGTTCTCCCCATCCCAAATGAAGCCAGAGGCAGAATGTGGAGCTCAGCTACCTGGCAAGTGCAGGACATGGTACTTTTTTTTTTTCACAGCCAGTATAGATTTGTCACATCGTACAACTAGGTGCAACCATTTACAATTTAAGGGATGCACATCAGACACCCACAAAGGATAAGTAATTTCTCAATATTTCATCCTCCCAAGTGGCAACTAGAAGCATTTCCAGACAGTCACAGGCTTCTTAGATGTTCTGTTCCAAGATAATTGGTCTTAAGCTGCCATCATACGTTACAACCACCTGCAGTGCAGTGGCCCTTAAAGTCACCTGTCTCCTCCAAGTTCCATGGGGGAAAATACCTTATTGGCTTTGCCACACATTAGGTTCAGAGTCAGCATTAAATACTTAACTACTGACTGAACAGCCTGTTCTATTAACTCTGCATTGTAGTTCACATCTCATGTTGGCTGGCTGTTCTATTCCCCATGCATGCTGTTTAGAACCTCCAACTGAGGTTCCCGAAGATTCTCATCAGCTTTATTACTCTCTCTCTCTCTCTCTCTCTCTCTCTCTCTCTCTCTCTCTCTTTTCCTTCTCTAATACCTTTAAAATGATTTATTGCTATTTTATGTAGGAGTGTTTTGCCTGCATGTAAGTGCACCCACCACATGTGTGCAGTGCTTGCAAATGACAGAAGAGGGTGTCAGATGTCCTGGAACTGGAGTTAAGGGAGATGTTAACTGCCATGTAGGTGCTGGGCACTGAATCCAGGTCGTCCGTAAGAGCAGCCAGTACTCTTAACTGCTGAGCCATCTCTCCAGCCCCCTTTTCTAATACATTCCCCCTTCTTTCTCCCTTTTCTCTTATAGCTATACATTCTGCAGTTAAATAATACCACCCCAAACAGAATGCCCTGTTGCTTGCCCTGGACATGACACTCAAAGGTGAGCCTGACTCAGTGCTTTACACAGAGCCAGACCCACCTCCCCAGGGATCGCCTACATTCTTAGCATGTTCAGACTTCCCAACAATCCTGACAGGAGTATGCCCATATTTTTTCCATATGAATTTGCTGTGACTGTGAATGAAGTCTTCTGAAACTCACTCTCTCACCTGACATCCCCAAATTGTTGAAATGCTTTGTACTCCCTGTCACTGGGTCATTAGTCCAAGCTCCATGGATGACTCAGTGAGTCAGAGGATTCAGCTAGTCAAACAGAAGGCAGCGGCCTAGGCCAGAAGTTGCAGCCTGATTTCCACTCACTAGTCTCCCTTACAGCAATCCTTTCTCTGCTGCTCTACAGATTCCTGCCATGTGGGGGCAGGTGGTTAAAAATGAACATGAGGGAAGGGCAGAATATTGATGTCACCACCCCATGTTTCCCCAGTATCTCTTTTGGAAACGAATCATGTCAGAAATGAACCAGACGAACTAGAAAAAGCAACTTTAAGCTTCCAAAGTTCAATTTAAATGACAATTTTAGTTGTAGGCATTTGGTACTGCAAGAAGAAACATGAAGACCATGTCTGGCTGGCTTTTGGCTTTCATCTTTAAACCTTAGCGACAGTAATCTGTCAGGGGACTGGGAAAGTCAAATTGAAGGAGACAGCATGCATCTGCAGAAACATAATCTGGTAATTGTTACAGACTGATGCTCTGGAGAAATGGAACAATGGATCCCTCCAGAGAGCAGGGATTTTTTTTCCCCTGTACTAATCATTTTGTTTCAGTCTTTATAATGATCTATGGAGACTTATGAAAGAGGCCCTTATAGTAAAAATTAAACATATATATATATATATATATATATATATATATATATATTTATATCATTAAACTGGGGAAACAGTAAGTACCAAATCTGTATTACCTGAACTGAACACAGAAGCAGAATGCCCAATGAACCAGGGCAGAGCTTGGAAATGATTGCAAAAATATAAAACTCTCTCAGTACTCCCCAAACATTATTTCATGTGTATTGGTTTTAAACTGCAGGGAAATTATCTTCAGAGTGTGTAAACAAACAGAAGCAAGTGCTTTTTAGACACAGTTGTTAGATAAAAATATTCAATTCAGTTCAACTGACATGAATTATATCCAATTTTTTGTTTTTATTTTATTCAAATACCAATCTGTTGAAAATGAGGTTTAAGCAGGAAAATATATTGGTGACCATTTTCTGAAGCAAGTAGCAGCAGTTGAAAGAGAGGGCTCAGAGATGAAAGGGGCCGCGTCTTCCAGGTTACCCAGCTGATCACATAGAGGCACAGAAGAGGAATAGGCATCAGTTGAGTTCTTGTTTACAAGGACAACAGTCATTTGCTTTGGTTCTCTTTGGTGATGTAATAAGCTGCTCTCCAGTGTCATGGGTTTGAATGCTTGGTGATGCTGTTTGCAGAGATTTAGGAAATGGAGACTTGCAGAAGGAATCGCGTCCCTGGGGTGGGCTTTGAGCGGTCCTAGTGATGCCCGTCTCCGGCTTTCTTTCTCTCTGCTTTCAGGGAGTGGTTGAAGATGTCATCACTTGGCTTTGCTCCTGTCATCTCTGCTGCTAAGCCTCCCCACCATGATGGACTCGTGTCCCTCTGGAACCACAGTCCAAATACACTCTTCCTTCTGTAAATCACCATCATGGTGTTTTATCACAGCAACAGCAGTAACCAATACAAGGCGTGACCAGGTTTTGGCTGGAGGTACTGACATCTGAGGGTGTGGTGTCTAGCATTGGTCACGTCTGTGACAGCTCTCATCTCCAAGAGAATAAGAGGGGTTACTCTTGAGCCAAATATGACTGAACGTGGCTTAGGAATATAGATTCAGTTCACTCCATATAGCATGTCCCATTGTAAAAATGGTTTCGTTAAGCTTTTATAGTTGTGTAACAAAATACAGTCATGAATCAAGACTTTTTTCAAATACATTGGTAGGAACATCAGAACTTTTTTTTTAGCACAAGCATCCTTCATATAAAACCAATTTGCAAGCAGTTGTGCCCCAGCCCACACAGCCCAAGGCTCCCACCATCCAGCTGGAGAGGCTTGAATGTTCAATCGAGTTGATCAAATAAGTGTCCAGACTATATTGTCGTAGTTTTACCGTTCACCCCAATCACAGCCCCTACAATCTACCACTCCCCCTCTTCCACAGATTGTTCCTTAGGCTTAGAGATGGGGCACAGGTGGACAAGAAGCACAACAGTCTACTTTGTCTGGAGATGTCATTTTGGGCTCTGATCAATTCTGGCTGTTTCCTTTCATGGGCTGACCGATTGCCCAGGGATAAGCTTTCAATCCTACTAATGAAGCACAAGCGATTAGATATATACGCATTTAAACATTGCTAGTTACTAAGGTAGGTTACTTTGGTATAGACACAGATGTTTGGATGGTGTGTTAGTCCCTGGATTACTTTTTTTTTTCCTGAGAAAGATGACAAAGCCTTACTGTGGCGTATAAATCTCCTAATCACTAGAGGGTATAAGCTTGTGGCAACATCCACGAGTTATTCCTCCAAGGAGAGAGCTAATAATCAAATAAAGTTGGGATATACAGACATATGGCTGCCACTGCTGCACAGTATCTCCAAGCAGGTGAGGTGTAGCTGATGTTGGTGGAGGAGTCTTGCTTGACTCAAGGAGACCAACATTTGCTTTATTGGTTCAGTGGCCTTTGGTAACACTCTCTGGTATTCCAGAGACCAACTGTATACTT
>VZQC01000265.1:3819601-3841379 GCA_009823505.1 Rhizomys pruinosus
GTCTGGACTCCTAACTGATCAACATGCCTGTGCATACAAGCTTCTCCAACTGGACTATGGGAACCTTGGGTTGTTCAAAATTTGGACATAGATACTTGCAAAATGCACCAATTACCTAATTGTATGACATACTGAGTAACATCAATGTTATCTGAAAACAACTGTGTCATTATATTGTAGAACCCCTTAAAAATAAAAAAAAAACTTTAATTAAAAAAAGAAACATCAGAACTTTTTTATTGTCTGAAGGTTTTATAATGAATATAATGTGTTTTGATATAAACTGCTCCTACTTCTTCCTCTCCAACTTCTGTATCCGCCACCTTTCCCTTTCAATGTCATATACTCCTTTTTTAAACTGCTGAGTTTGTTTAGTGGTACCAGTATGTGCATGAGTATTGGGCCAGCCACTGGAACATGGGTGGATTACCAGGAACCTCATCACAAAACTGACTCTTCCTCCCCTGAAGCCATCAACTGCCTATAGCTCTTCAAACAGAAGTGAGACTTTGTGCACCCCCTGCCTCCCAGTCCATGCTGTGATTTCTGCTAGCTTGAGCTTGTGCATGCAGTAACAGCTGTCGTGATCTCATATGTGCAATGGCTCTGGCATATCCAGAAAACACTCCTACTCCTTCTGGCTCTTACAGTTTTCACACGCCCTCTCCCCTAATGATCCCCCAGGCTTTGGGGGAGGGGATGGGATGTATAGGTCCCATTTAAGATCTTAGCACTTTACCACCTCCTATTCTCCATGCCTTGAACAGTGTGAGTCTCCATGTTACTGTCGTCTACTGCAAAGAGAGCTTCTTTTATGGGGGTTGAGAGCTGCACCAATTTATGGGTAAGCTGACACAAAAACACAGCTCCCACTGCAAAGGGGGAAGAGATGGTTTATTCTGGAGCCAAATATGAGTGCACATGGCCTGCGAACACAGATTTAGGTTACCCTGAATTCCATGTTCCAATGTGATAACTGGTTCACCACATTTTCTAGTAAGAGAACAAAGAAACATTAGAAATCAAGACACTTTTCAAATGCATTGCTGGAAACACTAAGTAGGTAGATGCAACAACAAAAATATCAGCTATAGGGCTCAGATGCTATCTGATGGGATTCTGAACATTTTGGTTAGTGGGAGCTCTTTCTTTTGTTAATACATTTTGTTAGTCACAAGAATTTTAATTCAGAAGCAGAGGTGGGCAAAGAGTGGCTGTTTATTGGGCTAAAGATGTCCCCAGATACATTCATGAATAGGATTTGGATCTGCAACATTCTAGGCTCTCCACAGTGACGAGTGTTAATCAGTTGGTCAGCCTTGCAGGAAGTTTGGCTGAAGATGCAGGAGTTCTTTCTAGGAACTTTCTGTTATGGGTATAAAGAAAACCATGTAGCATATAGTTTATTACTATGTCTATTTAGCTGACTCATACAACTAAGTTCTCACCAAGGACCTAGGACTTAGCCAGACATAACGTTCTAAGGCTGTACCTATTCTTATTCTTGGTATCTATTCTTGGTACTGTTCTGAACAGTACCAAGCACGAGTTTGGTCTTATAAAGTGGGCCTTAAATCCAACCAGAAAGTGGTTGGTTATTCTTAAAACATTTGTTCCACTATTGGCCTAATGGGGCAAATCTTGTTAAACTAATCATTATTGTTGCTTAAAGGATTCTTGGCTAGGTTAGTCTGGTGATGACTTTTCTCCTCCAGTAGCACATTACACTGCCTTCTAGCACTGTGAAAACTAGTTAGTAGGGATGAAGCATCCAGGTGAGTACCAGCTTGATTTCTATGCATCTGATGACTCAAGTATATGGTATGTTCAGCAATAGGGTTTTACCATTAAGTTCTGGAGAGTAACCAAAAGCAATTACAGTAACCTTTAATGTTTTGGGACTCTATGCCTCCCCCCATTGACTAACAACTTAAAGGGAAGTAACCTGCACTTGGCACTGGACTTTTTGCTTGGTAGCCCGTGACATCTGGGAGAGGCATTATTCCCCCATTTAAACTTTTTATATATGCATATACACATTTAGGAAGCTTCTACAATGGTTGCTTTCCATGACTTTTCCATGTTCATTGCTGCTCTATTCAAAATAGCCAGGAAATAGAAATAGCCCAGATTCAGTTGGTAAATAGATAATGTGAAGCATATATACACAATGGAAATTTATTCAGCTGTAAAGAAAAAAATTAATTATAAAAAATTCAGGCAAATTGATGGATCTAGAAACAGAATCCTGAATGGAGTAACCTAGAGCCAGAAGGATGAGTGCTGCATATTCTCTCTCATCTGTGGATCCTTGCTTTCTATCTTTCTATCAGATACATTGGAGTATCCACAGAAGTCCAGAAACTATTAAGGGGCTATGAAAGGGTTGTTTAAGATACGGGGATAGAGCACAGGTGCCATGAAGAGGGGAAGGGGAATAATGGAGCAGAGAGAAGGAGGTTACCTGAGTTGAGGGATGCAAGATCAGGGTAGAGGAGGGGGAATGAGGGGGATAATGGACACCAAAGTTTTGTAGACTCTTTACCGTATGGAGAGCTTAAAAAGAATCCCTGAGAGCTTCAGTTTACACATTCATGGCTTGTGGGAAAATCTAGTTTAAGTTAGGTATGAATGGACTAGCATTCCAACCAGCGCTCCCCAGAGGGAGGCACAATTAGGAGTCTTGGGACCTCCCTGGCCATACCCATGGAGTGGGATATGGTGACACAAAGGTCTGGGATTGGGCCTTGGGAGATGAAGTCATCCTGCCTATGAAACCCATCCATTTTGAATACACACTCTCTCTGTATTTAGATACCTTACCATGTGTTTGTGTGCTGTGTTTTCCCACACAAGTTTTCTTTTTTTTTTGAAAACCAATTTTTTTATTGAAGCTTTGTGCATTTCATACAAAATTTCAATTCAAATCTAGACCCATGCTCCCCTCCCTGCTACTGCACCCCACCAAAGCTCATGCATTCTGCCAAACATGTTTTTAATCTTTTTCTCTACATAGCTCACTATGGAAATAAATGGGATGAGCCACAATGGCTGAAAACTGATATTGGCTATCATTTGTGACCTTGCCTAGGGCTGACCACCAGGATGCTTTTTGTTTGAGAAACATAATTTAAAACAAAAAAATTCTCTCAACACAGAACACTGCACACAAAAAAGAAGGACAACAGCTTTGTTTTGAATAGGAACTAAACCAGAATGTGATGCACATCACAAGCAGGCTTAGAAAAAAAATGTCATGTGTTTATATATCCAAGTGGACACTTTATTTATTACAAATACAGTTGCAAAATGAGTGATCATTCAGCTACGAAGACTGGACAGCACATACATAGTTTGAATTTACCCAGCAATTTGGGTGACCATTTATGTCTGGTAATTGTGTTACTGTCTAGGGGTCTTGATTAGGTTTGTTTTCTCCACCAATTAAAGAATTAAATGGCAAGAAAAATCTCAGATACAAGAGATAACAAACTATTAGAAGAAACACACACACACACACACACACACACATACATGCAGGTGTGCTTGTGTGCGCACTCACATAGAGAAAAAAACTCTCCAGAAATGGAGAGGGGATTTGGAAAGAGAAAAATTAAAAGCCCCTAAGAAGCCTGTGTCTTTTAAATGATCCTGCTGGCTTGTCTAGGGCCCCCTCCCCTCATTTTGGATTGGATAACTTAAAAAAGAGAAGAGAGAACTGACAGGTCACAGGTACAAGCTGAGGTATGTCCAAGACTAGCCTTGCTTGAGTAGTGAAACTCAGTGGAACCCCATTTCTAGGGACCCCTACTGTTATACAGGATCTTTGTTTTCTCTATCCTAAACTCCCTATAATAAAATATGCCTTTCTAAAGCTCACCCTTTGTGGTCCATTAACTTCATTCTTTGAATTTATGAGACAAGAACCAGAAAGCCTCTGGGCTGAGGTGGCTTTGGTGGCCATTGAGTTTCTGGGACTCTAGCCTCTCAAGCTAAGCACAGCACAGCCAAGAAAGGCTCCATTGCTCTTAAAGACACCCCAATATTCCTGTATCAGTTCTATGTTGCATGAGCCTTAGGTGTAGAGGTTGCATTGTAGATGCGATGTTTAAGATTGGGCAATTCATAGAGAATGTCTGTGTGACCAGTTGTGGTATTCTGGAATAGTCTCTGTCTGGTGCAAGCTTCCTTGATGATTGGTGACTGGGATACTTGACTGTAAATATAAGGATATATATTTTGTACTTAGTCTAGGGATTTCTCTAAGATCTAGGACCTCTCCATGTGTATTTGACTGTGTTTACAGTACCACACGAGTTTTCTTCCATAGAGTTTTCCTTCCATTAAGTCCAATTAGGTAGCTGTTGATTGCCTCCAAGGTAAAAGTGCCATTACTGCACCAATATCATATGCTGTGCCAGTCATTGATGTGGTTATTTGGTCTTAAAACTGGTGTTGGACCATCAGTTGATATTCCCTTAGCGTCTTGCACAGTGCTCTCCAAGGCTATGACAGCCAGCCTTCAGGGGGAGTGGCTTCCAGGTCAGTTCCAGCTCTCCCAGGCTATGACAGCCAGCCTTTAGGGGAAGTGGCTTCCAGGTCAGTTCCAGCTCTCCAAGGCTATGTCAGCCAGCCATCAGGGGAAGCCACTTCGGCTTCCAGGTCGGTTCCAGCTCTGCTGCTCCAAGTCCTATCTCTAAATTATGTCCTGTCTTCAGCTGTAGGGTTTTACCTTCAAGTCCTGGGAGGTAATCAAGGGCTGTGCCAATGCCTGTGTTATTTTGGGAGTCTCTTGGACTACCTTGGCTAACAACTAACTCAAAGGAAGGTTTCTCTTGTCTGATACCATTTCTTGTTATATAGCCTTCAGCTATGCACATGGACTGGTGGAGGTAGTGTATGTGTAACTTGTCATTCGTTGTTAAACTAATGATTCCCTCTAGTAGTCACTTTTCTGTTGCTGTGATAAAACTACCATGACCAAGGGAAATTATAAAAGGAAGAGTTTATTTGAGCTTTTAATCGACAGTTCCAGGGAATTAGAGTCCATTGTGGTAGGAGGCATGCTGGCAGGAGCTGGAGCAGAAAGTTGAGGTTCACATCTTCAAGTAGGCACAGGAAGCAGAGAGAGGGTGACTGGAGACTGGCAAGGCTTTTTGAACTCTTCTAAGCCCACTCCCCAGTGACATACTTTCTCTAGGATGGCCACACCTTCTAAGACCTCCCAAAACAGTGCCACCAACTAGGGACAAAATGTCTGAATACTTGAAGCCCACAGGGGATAGTCTCATTCAAACCACTACATTCCCTCTGCTTGTTTGCTTGTTTGGTTTTTTTTTTTTTTTGTGTGTGTGTGTGTGTGTGTGTGTGTGTGTGTGTTTACATTAGCTAGACATTTCTCTCTCTCTCTCTTTCTCTCTCTCTCTTTCTCTCTCTCTCTCTCTCTCTCTCTCTCTCTCTCTCTCTCTCTCTCACTGTCTGTGGTGGTGCACACCTTTAATCCCAGGGCTCTGGAGACTGAAACAAGCAGATCTCTGAGATCAAAGCAAGCCTGGTCTACAAAGCAACTTCTCAATCTTTTTACAGAAGTGTTTTGAGGTTTGTAGAAAGATACCACTACTCAGGCATCTGTATTCCTAGGGAAAAATCAGAGCAGGGTGCTACCCTGATACATATACATTTCAAAGATAGAGCTTTGCAGGACCTGGAGAAAGGCATTCCTAACTCTTAAAATTGAAAAAAGACCCATTAAGTCTTCAAAAAGACTTATATAGATATTTCAAAGGGCTCAGAAAGTGCTTATAATTCCCTTCCTAAGGTGAAGTCTCTGAGAATAAGCTGAGCGAAATCTCTTCTTTCACTTTCAACAGGAAGCATTAAACCTCTTACTTCTGGCTTGCACTAAGGCCTCTCTTCCTAGGCAGCTCTGTTCCCAATCAGAATTTTCCAAGAGCCATTATTTCAAGAGAGAGTGTTAATAGAAGTGATAAGAAATTGTTTGACTTAGTCTAAGAAGTCATGCTCTTACTTCATCACATTCTGTCACAGAGCTGGGCCACATTAAGAGTACCCACATAGTCAGAGTAGCAAATAGTCTCCATAATATCGCCTGGTAAACACTACAAAATCTACAGTCTATCCGCTGAAAAATCCACCTTTCCAGCTTCAGTGGTCATGGGACCGCCCCCGGGAAGGCAGGTCCACCTTAAGTTATGCTAAATAGATGGGCGGAAACCTAGTGGGATAGTGAACTGCCTTGGAGTCCCACCTCCCAGGGCAGCGCTTCTGGATCCAGTCACAGGCATGAATTCCTCAGAAAGCGTAATCTCTCCTTTTCTTCTTCCCACCCCTTTCTAAACATGCTTTCTCTAATGCTTCCGGCTGCCCTAGCATCTTTTATCTCGTCATCTCTTCTTTAAAGTTTCCTTTTCCCCACCACCTGTCTGTCCCTTGGCTTTGTGGGTCTTTCCTTCTCCCCTCCATTCTCCTACTCAAGGTATCTGCTGAGATTCCTAGCTTGCCTGCCTGAGGATTTTTCTTTAAAATTCTAATAAAATTGTTCTAAAGCCTCTGTTAGGGTCCATTCTTAAATTCTTTTATGAATGAGACTAAGAAAACCCTCTAGAGGGCTCTCTTTCTCCCCATTTTAATATGGCTTTCATAGTGAGAAGTAAAACCTGCAGGAAAACTGTCTTTGCTGACCAGCTATCATATTTTTCTAGCAGGTTTGAAAAGAAAAGAACCCTATGAAGGTCACAGGTAACTTAAGGACTCCCAAAGGAATTACAAGAGCCAAGCATGAAAGGTGTATATTTGGGAACACAGCGGAAACCTTACAGCATAGTCAGCACCCATTCATGTCATACCTGGACATGGACAGAGGCTGGTGGCCTCTGTATGCTTGATCTCCACCTCTTCAACCTCTCTGGGGAAAAAATCCTATCTGTAGGTCTCCTACTATTGCTCAGTTAAAAAAAAAAATTTAATGGGGCTGGAGAGATGGCTCAGCAGAATTCCAGAGGAATCTGAATTTTATTTATTATTTTTATTTATTTTTATTTTATTTATTATTTTTATTTTATGTATGTGAGTGTATTACTTGTATGTGTGTAAGTGCACCTGTGTAGTGTAATGTCTATGGAGGTCAGAAGAGGGCATCCCATCCCCCTGGAACTGGTGTTACAGATAGTTGTTAGTCACTGTGTGGGTGCTGGGAATTGAACCCAGGTCCTCTGCAAGAGCAGCCAATGGTCTTAACCACTGAGCCATCTCTCCAGCCCCTTTATTGCTTACTTTTAAGGCATGTTTTTATTAAGCATTATTATTACAATGTAGCAAGGCCCCTGGGAGAAGCCTAGCCAAGAGAATAGAATCTCTGTACTGTATGAAGATCCAATTTTCCAGTTTTGCAGGGTGAATCACCTGGTCATAGGACCACTCCCTAAGAAGGCACATTCAGCTTAAGTCATACTTGTCAGGACTAGGAGTTGCAGGTATTTATTATAGTTGCTATCTGACAGGTCTTGCTGGTCAGGTGGCAGGAGACAAACAGAGGCGGAGTAGGGCTGTTTGTAAAGGGCCTGGCATTGTTCTGATAAAGGCCTTTTTTGATGGGAGGACTTGTTTGCCAAATAGGAATTGCTTTATAGTTGAGGGTGGTAGTATCAGATCCATGTTTCATAAAAGGGGCTAACAACACTCTGATAAGGCCTATCAGCTGAGACGATGGTTTATGACTGGTCAGGGTGGTTTTTTTTTTTTTTTCTTTTCAGTTTCCCTTTAATGCCAAATAGATCAGTGGTATACCTAGCATGTTAAAGAAATAGTAAAATCTTTCCTGCCTGGAATCTCTGTCTCCTAGTGCAGTTCTTATAAATAGGGCTCACAGATATGTGACTCTCAGTAAGACTTGCCTACTTTTCTGAATTCTTCAGAATTCTTCAGCAAAGTGGAGCCTCTCTTTTTCTTCTTTGTATGTCTTTTCTAACCATGCTTTCCCTAAGGTGGGCTGCTGGAACATGTTGGGTTTCTGTTTTTCTTTTTTCTTTTTAATTTTATTTATTTATTATTTTTTATGTGTATGAGTGTACTGTCTGCATGTAGGTTTGTGCACCCATGTCATGCAATGCTGCAGAGGTCAGAAGAGGGTGTCGGATTCCCCTGGAACTGGAATTAAAGATGGTTCTTAGCCGTCATGTGGGTGCTCGGAATTGAACCTGGTCCTCTGCAAGAGCAGTTGGTGTTCTTAACCGCTGAGTCATCTCTCCAGCCCCCATGAGTTTTTTTCTCTCTCAAGCTCCCATCCTCTGTCCGCCAAGCCACATGACTGTAATCCACCATGTTTCTGGCCTCTGTCAGGTCTAATCAGCATTGTTTTATGTTTTATTTGTTTTCTTTCAACTATAATAGGCATTTTTGCTGGGTATAGTAACTTGAGTTGGCATCTATAGTCCTTTAACACTGGGAATGCTTTGCTCCACATTCTTTTTGCTTTCATAGTTTGCACTAAGAAGTCAGTTATAATCTGATGAGTTTCCCCTTACGTGTAACTTGTTTTTCTCTTGTGGCTTTCAGAATTTTGTCTTTGTTTTGGGCATCTAGCATTTTAACTATGATATGGCAAGGGGATTTTCCTTTCTGATCTTATCTGTTTGGAGTTCTATGTGCTTCTTGTATTTGTATGGGTTTTTCTTTTTTTTTTTCTTTTTTGGTTTGGGGAAATTTTCATCTATTATTCTGCTGAAGATCTGATCAATACCATTCTCTTGGGAGTCTTCTTCCTCTATTCTTATGATGTGGAGGTTTGATCTTTTCATAGTGTCCCACATTTCCTCATTGTTCTACTTTTGTGTATTTAAAAATTTTTCATAATCTTTACTTGAGTTTTTTAGTTATTCTGTGTTATCTTCCAGGTCTGATAGTCCTTGTTCTGCTTCCTCCATTCTGTTTCTGAGGCTTTTTCCATTCCTTTCCTCTTGATTGGATGAGTGTTCAATTTCCTTTTTCATTTCATCATGTGATTTCTTTAGTATTTCCACTTCCTTTTGGAACTTCTCAATCTCTTCTTGCTTCACTGGTTGGTTTCCTTTTTCAGTGTTTTCACTTCCTCCCAGAGTTTGCAATTTTCTCCCTCTAGTTCTTTCTGGAGTTTGTCATTCTCTCCCTTTAGTTTCTTTTTTTTTTTTTTTTTTTTTTTTTGTCTTTTTGAGAACAGGGTCTCCCTGTAGCCCCAGCTGTCCTGGAACTCAGTCTGTAGACCAGGCTGGCCTTGAACTCACAAAGATCTGCCTGCCTCTGCCTCCCGAGTGCTAGGATTAAAAGCGTGCACCACCACACCTGGCTCCCTTTAGTTCTTTAGGAAGTTTGTCATTCTCTCCCTCTAGGTCCTTCTTGAGTTTTGCATTCTCTCTCCTTAGTTCCCTGATTTGTTCTTTAGATTCTTTGATTTCTTTGAATATGTCTGCAGTTGTTCCTCTAAGATCTGTGTCCTGGGCCACCCCCTGGGGGATACCAGTGTAGGAATCTCCAACAGGGTTGGTAGAGCTTGGTGTGGAATTACCCTGCACGTTTCCCATGTTGTCCCTTTGTCATGTCCCTGGCATGTGGGTTTCTGTTTGCCTGTATTCCGATGTGACTCACAAATGCCTCTTCACTGTGTTGAAGGCTTGCTTTGCTTGCTTCCTTCAGATGCCTTTTTTTCCCCCTGTTTATGGAGTATTGACTTGTCTAGGTTTCAGGCTTTCAATTTTGTTTATATATTGGAAGTCTAACTCACTCTTCCCTTTCTGTTCTGAAGGTTCTCCAAAAAATCCACTTGCACACTCCCTCAGCAATTCCAGTTGGGGGGAAGATGGGGGGGTGGGGAGACACCTGGCTTAGCCTGTGCCCCGGTACTCTGTGCTTCAGGTGGTACAGGGAAATCCCTGATCTAAGCTCTATCATCTATCTATCTATCTATCTATCTATCTATCTATCTATCTATCTATCAATCATCTATGCTCTGTTCTCTACCCTATCTATCTATGCTCTGTACTTTATTATCTATCTATCTATCTATCTATCTATCTATCTATCTATCTATCTATCTATCCTCTGTGGACTCTATTTGTTTTCCTTATCTTCTCCATTTTTCCTCATCAAGGCTATAGCTTCCATTTATTTATTTATTTATTTATTTATTTATTTATTTATTTATTTATTTATTTATTTGAGACAGGGTCTTCCTATAGCCACAGCTGGCCTGGAACTGACTCTGTAAACCAGGCTGGCCTTGAACTCAGAGATCAGCCTGCCTCTGCCTCCCAAGTGCTAGGAATAAAGGTGTGCACCACCACACCTGGCTTAAAAATGGTTCTTAGCTGCCATATGGGTGCTGGGTATTGAACCCTGGTCCTCTGCTAGAGCAGTCAGGCACTCTTAACCGCTGAGCCATCTCTACAGTCCCAATTTTTAAAAAATTCTTTTCTGAATGAAACAGAACCCTCTACGAGGACATGTTTCTTCCTTGTATCAGTTCTAAATAATGTTTCCTTATGACAACTTCATAGCTGTACATAATATATTTTGACCATGTTTATCCCCATTGCACTCTTCTGTTCCACCACCCCAATGCTCACTGATCCTCTTCCTCCTTCTAACTAGTCTCCCTTCTGTTTTCATGTCTTTTGTTTTTGGTGATCCAATGGGTTCATTTGGGGTTGTAAGCATATGATAAGGAGTCAGTTACAGGACCACGGGCAACTCATTAGTTTCTATACCATTGAAGAAAATGTCCCTCAGCCATTAACTGCCTGTAGAGCCTCAGGGAGGGATAGAGACTCATGAAGTTCCCCCATCTCAGTAACAGAAGTGATGGCTCAACCTTGTGTAGATTTCTGGAAATAATCACAACTTCTGAGAATTCAAGGTGACAAGGACCATTTTCTGCAAGGAAGACAGCATTATAGAACACTTTCTGCAAGGAAGACAGCATTATAGAACAACCCCTTCCCCTTCCTCTCACCTTTTGCTTCTTCTCCTTTGCAATGTTCTCTGAGCCTTGGAGTGGGGGCTGTGGATGTCCCATTTAGGGCTGTATTGCTTGAGTTTTCAATAAACATCTTGTATTGGTCCACTTGTTTGGTGAAGCATAAATCACACAGAGTCCTACCTAAGCAATAGCTTGTGAAAACATGTTCCTGTGTTGTTTTTTTCAGGCTAATGGAATTTGTAAGGTGCTATATCTGTCACTTTTCCAATGCTTTGACAAAATTCCTTGACAGAAGCAATTTAAGGAAAGAGGGATTTATTTTGGGTCACTGTTTAAGGGGGTGCTAGTCGTATCACAGGAGGGAGGCATGGTGGCATGCATTCCAAGCTGGTGAGCACAATAGTGCCAGATCCAGGGGGATTTCCAGGAATTTCCGGCTCTTAGTCAAGAAAGAAACTGGTCAATTTATTTTGGTGTCTTTTTACCCTAAACTGCCTAGCCAATTTCTACTTTCTATCCCCACCGCCCTTTGGATACAGAGTGGAACTGTCACACAGGGTGCCTTTTGTTGGTTCTTAGTCACATAGATATAAAAAGAAATTAAAAATAGGCTCAGAAGGAAATTCAAGGACTGTTTTACTAGAACTGAGTGAGAAAAACATCAGGGCTGAGAAGTTGGAGACCTCAGTGGGGACCAGTGTTGTGGGAGGGAGATCTCCACAATGCAACGTCCAGGTGTTTTTTCTGTGTCTTGAACAAAGAATTGAACAGCTCATAGAAAAATAGTTGTGAAAACATAGATGTTTTTAAAATGAGGGCAAAAGTGAAAATGTACTCCAAAGGGCTAGAGTGGGCTGGAGTAAGTGTATGCTCAAGAGTCCCTGCATTTCCCTGTGCAGGAGGCTTTAATAATGCAAGGGGAGAATGAGGTCTCTGAAGGAAGGGATGGGCATTTCCCAGCCATCAGTGATTGACACCTCTAGGTCATGTTATGTTAGTATGGATTTGGCATTTTATGATCCTCTGTCATAGTCATATGCATGAGTCCTTATGCGTAAGCCCTTATGCGTAAGGGATTTGTGATGTTCCAAAGGCGACCTTCAGATAATCTTTTCCTTAATGAGCACGCATGTCTCTAAGAGAACTCCCTACTGAGCTTTTCTTTCTGATTATGGTTGGGTCTTTTTTGTTTATTTGTTTGTTAGATGGGATCTGCACAATTGAAGAAATTGTCCAGGGCAGTCCAAGGGACGGTATCTTTTTCAGCCTTCACTTGTGAGTTAACTTTCTTGATTCACAGTCACACTCATCTAATCGTACTTCCCTGCCTTATTGGAAGGAAGGAGATGGGTAACTGAAGTTATACTTTCTGAGCTCATTCTGAGGTTAGAGGATCAAGAAATCAGACAGGTTCAGCAATGTAAGTCTATGATCAGCCGCATGGGGTAGGAGCATGCAGAGAGGGTGATAGTACCCAGACTACTAGAGCAAGCAGGTTTAGGATTGTGTCTAGTATCTGAAAAGGGGTGATAGAAGAAGTGAAAGAAAATGGTGTATTTTCTGAGTTAAAATATCCAAAGAGCTCAAAACACTAAACAAGAAAATAGTCAACCCATTTAAAAAAATGGGGCCTAGAACTTAACCGAGCTCTTAAAAGATAAAATAGAAATGACTGAGAAACTATTTAAAGTGCTCAACATTACTAGCCATCAGGGAAATGCAAATTTAAACCTCTTTAAAATTTCATTTTACTCCAATCAGAATCAGTCAGATGGAAAAACTAGTCAGGACAAATTCTGGCATTTATGTGGGAAAAGGGGAACCCTTAATCACTGCTGATGGGAGTGTAAGCTGGTGCAGCTACTGCAGAAATCAGTGTGGAGGTTCTGAAAAAAAGCTAGAAATGGCTCCACGCAAGATCTAGGTATGCCATTCTTATATATAGAGCATATTCTGATACAAAGGTACGTGTTCATCTATGTTCATTGCTGCTCGATACATATTAACATAAGCAACTGGATGGACAGAAGGGGATTTGCGTTGAACAATTTTATATCTCATTAAACAGATGGTTATTCTCAGATTATGCTGTCTTCAAGTGTATCACATTTCTTGAAGTTTTTGGAACAAACAGCCTGCTGCAAGTTATGATTCTGCCTATGTGATTTACAAGTTTATTTAGATTAACCCTTTTTAAAAAATTTTTTTTTATTAATTTTATTTATTTCTGTATGTGTATGAATGTACTGTCTGCATGCAAGTCTGTGCACCCGTGTCATGCAACGCCGCAGAGGTCAGAAGAGGGTCTCGGATTCACCTGGAACTGGAGTTCTCCTGGAATTGGAGTTTCAGACGGCTTTCAGCCGCCATGTGGGTGCTGGGGATCGAACCCGGGTCCTCTGTAAGAGCGGTCGGCGCTCTTAACCGCTAGGCCATCTCTCCAGCCCCTTAAGGGGAGAGTGTGGGAGAGGCCAACAATATGTCTTTCTTCATCAGAAAGCCTCTGATAGTCATCTTAAGATCTTTGGAGCAATTTAGAATGCCATGTCTCCATTCAGGACTGGAGTTATGACCCAGGTTTCATTCTTTTGATTAAGAGGAATTATAATATATTTAAAAGAGTTAAAGGAATAGCCTTCCACTAATGGGCTTCAACAAAGTATGGCTACCTCCACCTTTCCCCCTCTCCTAATGTATTTTAAACCTTAGGAGGGGCAGTTATGATGCTTCCTCCTCCATTATACATGTTTTTTTGAGTTCTAAAAAGGAGGAAATTATGAAACTTTCTTAAAATTAGGGACACAGGAAGTGGGATTCAAAGTTGATTAGGATACTAATTTTCTAAAAATTTGTTTATTTATTTTTATTTTGTGTGTATGAGTGCTTTGCCTGCATACTTGTTAGTGTGCCTGTGTGTACAGTGCCTTCAGAGGCCAGAGGAGGGCATCAGATCCCCTGGAACTGGAGTTACAGTTGTGAGCCACCAGATGTGAGCTGGGAGATAAACCCAGGTTTTCTGAAAGAGAAGCCAATGCTCTTAACTGCTAAGCCATCTCTCCAGCCCCAAGCCTACTAATTTTTATTTAATTACCTAGTTACCTAGTTACGGGATGCACTCCAGTCCTACCACCAGAGACGGTGGTTACTCGTGCCTTGCAGTAAGTCAGTATCCTCCAAGTTTCTGATTTCCATAGTCTCCCAGATTAGAAGGTCATAATGCCCTTCCTATTTCTGGGCACAACAAATTGGGTTTGATTCAAACTTCACAAGAAATAAAGATAATTTTCATGATTTCTTCTTCTTTTTTTTTAAATTTTTTATTTATTTCTGTATGTGTATGAATGTACTGTCTGCATGCAAGTTTGTGCACCCGTGTCGTGCAATGCCGCGGAGGTCAGAGGAGCGTCTCAGATTCCCCTGGAACTGGAGTTCTCCTGGAATTGGAGTTTCAGACAGTTCTCGGCCGCCATGTGGGTGCTGGGGATCAAACCCGGGTCCTCTGTAAGAGTGGTCGGCGCTCTTAACTGCTAGGCCATCTCTCCAGCCCTCATGCTTTCTTCTATAATTTTCTTCTGTAAACTCTCTCTGGATATTAGAGCTATTTTTGTGTTTCTTAAGATGCAACTCACATGTGTTTTGGTAACTGGTCAGAATATGAAGGAGATGTTGAAATCCTTTATTGCTCTAGTGTGCTATGGGAAGTTAAATAGCAAAATGTCTTTCAAGGATTCAGTGCAAGTTGTTGAATCCCGTGGCAGCATCTGTGTAGGGTTAAAGGCATCCCCTGTCATTGATATGTTTGCACCCGAGGGTGAATGATGAGGAAGAACATCACAAGAACATGAGGTCAAGTCCATAGCTCTTCTACCTTGAAGAATATCTCAAATGAAGCCCTTGGGAATCCCTCCCCCATCAGGTATGAAGATATTTTTTACACTGTCTTAGAAAGTTAGGGATGCTGTAATGAAGTACTTTAAACCAGGTGAACCTGTGAGGGGGAATTAAACACAACAGCAATTTATTTCAGACATGTTTTTTTAAATTTATTGATACACACACACACATATATATATAATATATATATATAATCTATATTAAGAATATTAACAAGATTATTGAAAGGAAAAGGGGTCATCAACATAGCTAATCGGCCACCGATGTCCCACACGTGGGACCACCCCCAATCTAGCCGCGCCTTACACCATTTCATCAGTCCTTTGATGCAGTCTTGGTTAAAAGCTGGTTGTTGGTGTTGGTTGTTGTGTTCTTTCCAACTAGTGCATCACTCACAAGACCACCCGAATCTTACAACCGGTTAGTGGTGCTAGCCATCCACAGATGAGGGATTTGTCTTTTTTTTTTTTTTTTTGGGACTTGTGTACTTCACTTTAACATAATATCTTCTAGTTCCATACCATTTACCTGCAAAGGCTCAGGATTTTTTTGTTTCCTGCTTTTGTTTTATGCTGCAATCGAACCTCCATTGTAGAGATGTGCAACTATTCTCTATCATACTCATGTCAGTTGAGAGGCATTTTGGTTTGGTTGTTTCCAGCTATTTGGCTATTGCGGCACAGCGAGCTGCAGTCATAGTGGCTATGCATGGAGCGCGGCGGTAAAGAAACAAGCGGGGGGGAGAGCCAGGAGTGGGGAGGGGCAGGGGCAGGGGGGGAAGGCAGGGGGGGAGGCGGGGAAGGGGGCCCACACGGCGGGCCAGAGGGACGGGACAAGGGGAGAGGCCCCCGCAGAAGGGGACGAGGGGCCCCGCAGCCCCACAAAACCGCGCCAGCAGGGGGAGGGCAGCAGGGGGGGGCAGTGTGCTATAGGAGGGCAGCAGGGGGGCAGTGTGCTATAGGAGGGCAGCAGGGGGGCAGTGTGCTATAGGAGGGCAGCAGGGGGGCAGTGTGCTATAGGAGGGCAGCAGGGGGGGCGGGGGGGGCGGAGGGGGGGGCACATACCTTATCCTAGCACTCGAGGCAGAGGCAGGGGGGAGTCTCTGGAGTTCAAGGCCGTGCCGGCTACAAAGTGAGAGCTCCAGGACAAGCTGGGACGTAAAGGGAGACCCGTCCGTCAAAAAGGCAAAAAAAAAGTAATTAATCATAAAAAAAAAAAAAAAAGAGGGTTTACTGGAGAGATAGCCTAGCGGTTAAGAGCACTGACTGCTCTTTGCAGAGGACCCGGTTTGATCCCCAGCACCCACTGGCAGCTAAAACCATCTGTAACTCCATTCCAGGAGAACTCCCAGTTCAGGGGAATCCGAGGCCGTTCTGACCGTCCGTGGCATTGCACGACACGGGGTGCACAAACCTACAGTAGACAGTACATTCATACACAATACAAAAAAAAAAAAAAAAAAAAAAGATGTTTCTCAGTCATCTCTAATTCATCACTTTTGATATCTCTGCTCAGACATGTTTTTAATTGAGCACTTGTACAGCTTATACAATGGTTCCCAATCAAACCCAGCATCCCCCACCACATGCTCCAACCCCCCATCAGAATTCATGCATTACAACATCCAAGCTAAGCCCTATCCAGCCAAGCTCCCAAACCCAGATGTCCTTCTGTACAAGTAGATCCATTGGAAGTTCTATGCAGCAGTAAAGAAAGACGACATCATGAGCTTTGCAGGAAAATGGCTGGATGGAGCTAGAGGATATCATGCTGAGTGAAGTAACACAGTCCCAGAAAAACAAACTACGAATGCTATCCCTCATCTGTTGATGCTAGTGCCAATTACCTAGTTGTAAGTTTTTCTTGTGTAGGGCCCCCTGAGCTTTTGTCCAAAGCAGCCGGGCATAATGCATATTGGAAACAACAACAACAACAACAACAACAACAACAACAACAACAGAAAGGACTGCATCAAAGAACTGACTGAAACAGTGAACTGCTCTAAACAGTCAACTTCCTCATGGAGAATATTGAGAAAGACTGAGAAAGAGATGAAAAGCATGTTTGGCAGAATGCATGAGCTCTGGCGGGGTGGGGGAATGGGCGGGAACACGGGTCTAGATTTGTTAAAAAAATAAATTTATGTGAAAAAAGAAACAAACAAACAAACAAAACAAATAGAACCATTGGAGTCTAGTCAGTATATCTAGGAATCCTAGGTAAGACATACTCTTCCTCACCCAACAGTACTCAGTCTCTTGTAATTCTCAGTCCAGGGTCAGTCCCTGACCCATTTCTCTTGTTCCACTTTGAGACCTTGTCCCAGTTGGACTGGATCCCATGTCTGATGCCTACATTGCCACAGGTTTACATGTGAAAGCTTATAGTCAATTGTGAGTCACTGATTCTCTACATTCATGCACCAACGTTGGCTTTTCAATCTTTCCTCCCCTTCTTCTGCAATGATCCCTGAGCCATGGGTAGGTAATGTTTAATATAGGGGCCCCATCCGGGGATCCACACTCTGGAGGGTTCCCATTCTTTGAAGCTTGACTATTTGTGGCCTTCTGTTTGCGTCACAATCTATTGTGTAAGGAAGCTTTACTGGTAAGAACTGGTGGATGTTTTCTCTCTGCTTCTCTTTCTGTGCATAGAGGTTCAACTGTAGATGTATCTCATAGGAATGGGGATTTTTCATATGTATATGTTCTGACCAGTTGTTGGATTCTGCACTGACCTCCATCTTTTGCAAAGAGTAGCTTTTTTGATGTGTGGCATATGATATGCTTGTCTGTAAATATATGTTAGTCTATGGTAAGAAATTCCATTTGTCTGGAGATATGACCCAATAGGCTTTTCTCTAGGCTCTATGCCCTCTACAGCTCTGTGAATTTGGCTAAGTTTACAGTGGCTCTCATGGGTTCACTCTCATTGAGAGGGTTCCAAGTCCAATTAAATAGCTGTTGATCATCTGCCAGACAATGGTGCCTGCACTGCACCAATAGAGGTAGTCTGCTGGGCAGTTCATCATGGTGGTGAGAGTTTGGCACTGGGCTGTACCAGTGATTGACTTTCTTCCTTAGCAGTGTACACAGTGTCTAGCATTATGAGGGCTTAAATTCAGGTAGAAAGGTCAGTTCCAGGGGCTGGAAAGATGGCCTAGCGGTTAAGAGCGCTGACCACTCTTACAGAGGACCTGGGTTCAATCCCCAGCACCCACATGGCAGATGAGAACCATCTGAAACTCCAATTCCAGGAGAACTCCGGCTCCAGGGGAATCTGAGACCCTCTTCTGACCTTCGCGGCATTGCACGACACGGGTGCACAAACCTGCACGCAGACAGTACATTTATACACATACAGAAATAAATAAAATTTTAAAAAAAGAAAGGTCAGTTCCTGTTTGTGATGGTTAATCCTGGGTGTCAACTTGACTGGACTAAGGGTCTTCTGATTGGACCGCCTCAACCCGGATGGCCCACCCCAAATGTGGGCGTTACCTTCTGCCTGCAGGCAGTATTTAAGGCCATGGCAGAAGGAGCTGGTCCCTTTTCTCCTGCGGCTTGCCTCTCTCATCTGGTGAGTTTGTCTTGCTGCTGTGATCAACCTTTCGGATCCCAGCGTGTACTGAGACCGGCAGATCTCCTGGAATCCATTCAGGCCTTCAGCACTGGATTGGGACTACTGAGACATCCAGCCTTGCGGACTGAGCAGTTCCTGGATTCTCTCGGCCTTTCCAGTGTGGTGCAGCTACTGTTGGACCCCTTGAACTCTGTCACGTGAGCAAATCAATAAATTGTATACAGCTATATATTCGTCCTGTTACTTCTGTTTCTTTAGAGAACCCTGACTAATACAGATTTTGGTACCAGAAGTGGTTCTGGAGAAACAGAATTGAAAGGATGAATTTCTTTAGTGGACTTGGTAGTCTCTGGAGCCATCTCTCCAACCCAATGAAGACTAGAGTTACTGAAGGCTTTCCTGGTGGCATGAAGAGGAATGATAATCCTTGGTGCAGACTATTTGATGTAATTATGAAGATAGAGCCATTTGACGCACAGAACTCTCCTCTTGTGAGAAGCAAGGAATTTAGTGACTCTATATATAAAACGTTCAAGAAATTGCAGAAAAATAAGGAAAATAATGATGTTGCCTTGTTGCTCCTAGCATCTCTGGATAAAGTGATGAAGAAAATAAGGAGCTCAGTGATAAAAATGAATAGCTCTGGATTCGAAACAACAGTTTAAAGGTTTCCAAGTGTGCTCTGGGAGAGAATCTTCTGTCCAGCAGCCAAAGAGCTAAAGCTGCAGAAAATCAAGCTGGAGCCCTTATTATATGTTTGTCTGATTTACAACGCAAATTTAATTCCCAGCCACGAAGAGTGTCAGCAGTTAAAGTGAGAGCACTGGTGGGGAAAGGGTGGAACCCTGAAACTTGGGATGGAGATGTGTGGGAGAACCATGATGATGAGGATTTTGAACCCTCGGATTCTGAAGGAATTTCTTTATCTGAGGAATTTAATCTCCAGTTCCAGCCCTCAGCAGGAATCCAAACCCTGCAGAATCCCTCCCTCCCCACCCCTTGCCTGAGGAAACTAATGCCTCCTCCCAGTTGGGAGCTAATGTCCCTCAGGGCCCAACAATTGTTGCCTCTAGACCTATAACTAGATTGAAAGTCTAAGTAAGCCCCTCAAGTTGAGATAAAAGTGTGGTCCACGAGGAGGTGCGATATACCACTAAAGAAATTTGAGTAGAGTTGCTGATTCCATTCTGGCAGAAGCCTAAAAAAATATGTGTGGGAATGGATTTTCTTTAAGGATGGTGTGGGATATGGTGGAAGGAATATAAAATTGGATCATATACTGAGTTTATCGATATGAGCCCACTGAGTAGAGATTCTAGGTTTACATGGAAGCTCGAGCAGTTAAAAAGGTGTTAGAGATGGCTCTCATTGTATTAGGGGCTTCTTAAGAAGAGCAGCGACTGCTTCTTGCGGAGGACCCGGTTCGATCCCCAGGCACCCACATGGAGTCTAAAACCATCTGTAACTCCAATTCCAGGAGAACTTCCTTCCAGGGGAATCTGAGACCCTCTTCTGACCTCCGCGCACTTGCACGGACCACGGGTGCAAAAACCAACATGCAGACAGTATCATATGCATACAAAAAAAAAAATAAAAAAAATTAAAAAAAAGGTGTTAAAAGTTTATTTGAATGGTTGGCTGATGTATTTATTAAAACATGGCCTACTAACAGCAAGTTAGAGATGCCTAATATTCCTTGGCTTAGTATTGATGAAGGGATTGTGAGGGTCAGGCAGATGGGCATGCTCCGATGGATTCGAACTGTAAAACCACATTCTCTACAATATGAGGACCCAGAAGATATGCCATTCGCTGAGTGTATAAGATGGAAAGTACTGAGAAAGACACCAGAACATTTAAAGAGCTTTGTTTTTGCTCTATTCTTATGCAGATCTTACAGTTAGAGACGTTGTTGCTGCGTTTGCATAAATTAAATGTACACGTAATATGTTTAACAGGACCTCAGGGTGGTTCAGTTGGCAGCACTGAATCTGCAGAACCAATGAGTGTAGTTATCATAATGGGGTGGCAAAGGCAAAACAATACCTATAAGGCATGACCCGAAATAATCTTTGAACTGGCTAATTAATCTTGGCATTTCCCAGGCACCAAATACATAAGAAACCTATAAGTTTTTATTTGATCTGTTAAGCAGAAAAGCTCTAGAACAAATGACAGGAAGTCAACATTGATTTTCAGAGAAAGCGAATCCTGCCCAGTTAACCAGTTTCCAGACTGAGACAGTTCACAACCCAGAACCCCTTGAATGAAGGGTGGCGGGTTCCGATGAGAAGGACCTTGTCACAATACCAAAGAGTTATGCTGTTTGCCTTCCTCCTGTCCTTCCCAGAGGGACCTGAGGCCTTTTACTAGGGTAACTGTACACTGGGGAAAAGGAAATAATCAGACTTTTCGAGGCCTATTGGATACTGGTTCTGATTTGACACTGATCCCAAGGAGACCCTAAAAAGCATTGTAGCCCTTAGTTAAAGTAGGGGCCTATGGAGGTCAGGTGATAAATGGAAGTTTTGGCTGAAGTCCGACTCACGGTGGGCCCAGTGGGTCCAAGAACTCATCCTGTGGTTATTTCCCCAGTACCAGAATGTATATTGGGATAGATATAATAGAAATTGGCAGAATCCCACATTGGTTCCCTGACCTGTGAGTGAGGGCTATTATGGTTGGAAAGGCCAAATGGAAACCATTGGTGTTGCCTCTACCAGCGAAAATAGTGAACCAAAAACAGTATTTATCCCTGGAGGGACTGCAGAAATTAGTGCCACCATCAAGGATTGAAAGATGCAGGGGTGGTGATTCCTAACACATCTCCATTTAACTCTCCAATTTGGCCTGTGCAAAAGACAGATGGATAATGGAGAATGACAGTTAACTATCGAAAACTCAACCAAGTAGTGACACCAATTGCAGCTGCTGTACCAGATGTGGTGTCCTTACTTGAGCAGATTATATGTCTCCTGGTACCTGGTATGCAGCTATTGATCTGGCCATATGCTTTCTTCTCAATACCGGTTCATAAGACCACCAGAAGCAATTTGCTTTATCTGGCAAGGCCAACAGTATACCTTTAGTGTCTTACCTCAGGGGTATGTAACTCTCCAGCCTATGTGCCATAACTTAGTTAGAAGGATCTTGATCGCCTGACTCTCCACAAAAATCACACTGGGCCACTATATGGATGATGTTATGCTGATGGACCAGTGAACAGGAGGTAGCAGTTAGCCTAGACTTGTTGTAAAGCATATGTGCATAGAGAGGATGGGAAATAAATCCAACTAAAATTCAAGGGCCATCTACCTGGAAGTTTCTAGGAGT